>CAVNYN010002551.1:7016-31228 GCA_963692815.1 Nyctanthes arbor-tristis
AAAAAACCTGAAGTGGATTCTTTAAAGGAGGAGCCCAATTTGGACCCCTCCCTCAACCCCACCCCCAGGGTGGTACATTATTCGGTTGAAGTTGGATAAAGGGGAAAAATCCTCAAGGAGTGGTTTTTACACCCAACACTAGAAATGTTCTAATCATCTAAAACTTGAGTATAGTGTCTCCTCCTTACTTAATCACAGAGTTTTTTTTTTTTTTTAATTATTTAATATAACTTGTCAATGCCACACTTTGTAGCTCTACTTAAATTCTGCATATTTGCCTTTTTATTTCTTTTAAGCAGTTGTTGCAGAATAACTTCAAGACTTGGATGTCTGCTTCTGATAAATTGATATAATATCTTTTTATATCATGATTTAGGGATGACCTTAGGTTTTCAATTCTGTGGTAATTTTGGGTGGGTAATCTTCAGAACCAGAATATCAACTCTGAAACTCACAGTTCTCAGCACTAAAATATATGGTCTTCTATGTATGAATGTTTGAAATAATCATAAGTTAAAGATATAGAAATACATACCTTGAAACATAATTGAAGTAGTCAGTGCAGCCATTACAGTGAAATGCTCAGAGAAATGGAAAACCTGTAACCGTCCCTGCAAATAAAAACAGAGAGTCAGTACAATTGCAAAAGAAGAATTGAAGAGAAAAATCGCAAATTGATAGATTATGCTGTTCCATGTCCACTTTAGCATTGAAATTTGAAACAAAAGGGAAAAAAAGTCACTTTGAAGAACACCAAAAGGTCAATTTAAAGAATATCAAAGGTACAGTCCTCAATTCATCAAAATTTCAATGTCAAATTCCTCAAATTTTCTCCTCATCCACCCTTTTCTTCATTGGATGACAATATGGGATTCATACTCAAAGGAGTGATGTAGGATTGTGATTCTTGATGGCGGTTGCAGGGAAAGAAATATGGGAAAGGGTGATAAAGACAAGCCATGGAGCAGTTGAAGACACCATGGAAAATTCTTGCGGATTTGCAGTCAAAATTACAGAAAGAAAATAGAAAACCCAGAAATCCAAACCAAAATGCACTCGAAAGAGATCAACCATGAATATCATACAATAAAATGGTGAGCACAAAACTCGACTAACACTCCAGAGCGCGAAAGTCTGGTGAGAGGTGGAAGCATTAGTCTGGCGAGCAGCGGAAGTATAATGGAAGGAATTAAGGTCGACAAAGTTTGGAAGACCTATATTTGTTTAAAAATTTGCTGGCACAATTTATTAGGATTTATAGGACCCGGCAGTTGGCAGCCATCTGAATAAATACAAGGAAATACTGACCAAATTCAGAGAAAATTACCTGACTAGCCCCATCCCTAATTTGACTCAAAAGAAAGGTAAGTGGGCCCCTTGCCCTTTGTTGGGCAAAATAGGAGGAGCCGGCCCCTCTGGTGCATTGTCAGACAGCCTATCAATCAAAAAGGTTTCTTGGCCCCTCAGTTTTCTCCCCAGTTTAAACAGAAACATGTTTGAATTTTTACCAAACTGGGTGAAAATGTAAAAGGTTATCACGGTCGGGTCAAAACACAAATATGAATACACCCGACAGCCCGAGTGTTTTATCTTTCATTTTGAGTCAGCTAAGTGAATCATTCGTTCTGCACTTGGAAGGCCAAATGCACTTACAAGCATCTCAAGAATGTCAATCTAAGATCTCAAGAATATCCAATATTGAATGCCTTCAAATTTATACCTAAAAGTTGAATACCAGAACCCAAAACCTCCTTTAGTTACTATGTTACTGTTCTCTCCAAAATCTAAATTTGATAATTTTTAGATTTAATTTAACAATTACTAATAGATCTCGATAAATAATAAATATACAATTGCACGTAAACACAATAAACATGTGAATGAACATTCTAATTGTCAAATTAATCGCTACGGCATCCAGATCTGCCCGCTGCAAAATAAGGCATCATCATCATCATCATCATCAACAATAACAATTAAACCGACAGTTATGACATATTTTTATTAGCCATAAATAAATTCCTATAATGAGAAAAGAAACATGATGTTACAATTTCTTACCTTCTAAAAAGAAATTTCATCCTTGAAATTAGAATTTTAATGAAATTTGGTGCTTGTCATTTCTCGCTTTCTCAAGATTCCAATTTTATAATAGCTTATTCAAAATTTTCTTTAACCATATTACTCTTTTCTTATGAGTTCTTAATATGTCTAGGGTCAACTGCAACACCTTCCTTTGATACAACATATGTCCCACCCTATCCTGTAAAAACTCCCACTTCTTAGGCTTAGTTGAGATTTTCTTTTCTTTGAGTATTTAAAGGACAATTCATAATTGTCTCTATCGTTGCTCCTTTGACAATGAATAGATCAAAACCTCATCAACGTAAACTATGACAAATCGATCCGAATGCTCAAATTATAATTACCTGATACTATGGTCAATGCATCATCTGCCTCTTTCTTAGACATCATATAGATTCATGCTAGTGGAGTCTTCTTTTCTTCCTTACAATTCTTAGTCATATATAACATGTCCCAACTTTCCACAACTATAGCATACACCCTCCTTACATTCATTGAGAAAATGTCCAGGCTTCCCACACTTGTACCACAATCCTTTGCCATGAAAGCATTCACCAGAGTGCCCTTTGCCACATTTCGAACAAGTTTTCTTTTGTTGTTTGGTGTCCTTATGGCCATCCTTTTGGTCATTTCTTCTTTCTAGCACAATCTTTTGCCATGAAAGCATTCACCAGAGTGCCCTTTGCCACATTTAAAACAAGTTTTCTTTTGTTGTTTGTTGTGGTTATGGCCATCATTTTGGTCATTTCTTCTTTTCTGTCCATTTTTTTTTCCAGCCTTGGAAATTTCCACTTTTACTTCTGGTCGCTTTCCTGAGTGCTGGTCTTTTCTTTTTTTTTTCTTTTTTTAACCCATGAGTTGTGCCCTTTCTACTAGACGAGACTTGTTCACCACCTCCTGGTAAGTGGAGAGTTCAAATGGTATCACCACTTGCTTAATATGAGGCCTCAGTCCTTCCTCAAAATAGCTCGCCCTTCTATCTTCCGTTGCCACTAATCTGGAGCAAATTTAGCCAAAAGAGCAAACTCAGCCTCATACTCAGCCACTGTTTGGTTTCCTTGCTCCAATCTCACAAATTCCCTCTCTTTCTGCTGGAAATGCTCTTGAGAAGATATTTATCGTCAGCTACCGTTCGATTTCCTTGCTCCAACCTCACAAATTCCTTTCTTCTTGCTGGCAAATGCACTTGGGGAAATATTTATCACAGAATATTAGAATAAACATTTCCCAAGTAAAAGGACTAGTGTCCTTCTCACGGTCGCGCTGCACCATCAGCCACCAATCATAAGCATCTCCTTGGGGCATGTCCGCGGCAAAGTTGACTTCCTCCTCATTAGTGCATTTCAAAACTGAAAAAGCCTTCTGAATTTCAATCAACCATTTCTCAGCTTCAAGAGGATCAGTAGCACCAACAAAAGATAGTGGTGACAGCTTCTTAAATTCTATAATCTTGCCAAACTACTGTGCCTCACTCCTAGGTTGATTGGCATGTCCAAAAACATTTAGTGCCTGCATAAAGGCCTCAACGGTCAACGGAGTAACCAGTGCAGCGGTATTAGTTTCTAGTTCTCCTATTTGAACTTGAGATGTTACATCTTGAGCTTGAGAATGGTTAGCATCTTGGGTTTGAGAATGAGTAGTACAGGCCATTTCTAACATGGAGGAAAATTCACTCAAGGAATATTCAATATCATAATTCAAGTAATCACAACATTTGCACATCTTTTAACATTATAATGAAATAAATACATTCGAGCATCAAAGAAAATTTAATAACATAAAATAGTAGTTTGCGTGCCCAGATGAATGAGGAAAAAGCACTAGTGGCATGACTCGATACCCAATTATAAGTATGCAGAATTGCTTTTAGAACTCTAAGCTCTTGTATCATAGTCTAGAAACTCTAAACTTAAAAATGTTACCAATCACTTAACTTAAAATGTAGAAACACAAATTAATTTCAGAAATATATTTTATTATAACTAAAATCGTACACAAATGATACCAAGCGATCTTCTTATACCATATAACTATCATATGAAATATGGAGAAAAGATGGGGTCAGATAATGCCTAGTAAGAAACTCCATACACATAATGCATGGCGGTAAACATTACATTCAACACTCACATTCGCATTCCAGGTGGTGTGTGTGTGTGTTCCCACGTCCCATTTCTCACTTGCTTTTTCATGGCATAGAGATACAACCATTTCAATTTCAAAACTTGTTAATGCATTGAGATAAAGATTTCATTATTTGGAATGTATTATAATGAGAAATTATAATGAAGTAAAATGAGTGGTGGAAATTTAATGGAAATTTGAAATGTGTGTATATAATTGAATAGTTGTCAAATCAGTAATAGGTGAAACTATAATGTGAATGTATAATGGGATTCAAACAAGCACTAACATCTCCAGCAAGCTATGTCTCTTTGAAAGTAAAGAGTTAGTGCTAGCGTGTAGGTGAATTACACTATTAGATTAACTCTCTAGAATTAGTTAACCAAAAACATAAGGTTCATTGCAATGGAGTTCAATGCTAGTCTCAAACAAGCATTTCATGAAATACTTTCCTTACACATACATAGAAAATAGTATTGTTATCCTCTAAACTATTACGATAATGATGGAGATCTAGAAGAATAAATAATTAGAATTATTATAATTTAGTTAAATTTATTTTTCTTTTCTAGGTGAGTTAAATTAGGGTTTACTATTCATTTTTATTACTTGTGCTATTGGCTAACTTGTTCTGGTGGCTTGTGCTAGGAGTAATTTTCCTAGAATTAGTTATATTTTGAACCCTATAAATATAGGGCCTATTCATTGCATGCATCATTTCTCTTATGAATAAAATTCACTTTCAAGAATTGTCTAGACTTTTAGAACTTGCGAGTTTTTGTTGGAGCTTGCGAACTCTCGTTCGTGTTCGTCATCAAATAATCCAAATTTAATTGCATACAAAAGAAAGGGAGAAGAACATAATACATAAATGAAATCAAGCCTCCAAAATTAAACTCTAAAATATCATCTTTCTAAGTTAATTTAAGATGGTTACCATATTTGAGAAAATCATCTTTTCATGGATCAATACACATCGATAAATATCACAAAAGTCATGCCAAAATTAAGAAATGGAATTTAAACAATTAATACCATACCCTTAATATAAATTGAGCCAACAAATTCAATAGTCAAATTGAATCTCACACAAGCATTTCATCAAGCACCTTCTTTGCATATTCAATTTGGTGTTTGATCAAACAAATTAAATGCATGTGAAAGAAAAATCTAACTTCTAACTTTCTACACTTCTACGAGACTACGACCGCTGAACCACACCCAATTTGATTGCACACCCACAAGAAAAGCAACATTCAATCCAAGTTTAGCCACGTCTCACAAAACGGATCAAGTATTCCAAGATTTTACATTAATTAGTTACTTAAATATTTTCAAGGAGGATTAGCATCTTGAACATATCCTTACACATGATTAGTTTCTTATCTTGTACCCAAGAGGGTGTGTGCGCGTGTCTGGTCGGCCTGAGGGAAAAACGCTAAAATTACCTATTCTCTCCAGCAAAAATGCGCGCGGACAAAGAACTTGAGAGATAGGGTGAGAGCGCGATCCCGGGGCTGCTTCGGAAGAGGGAGTGAGATAGGAGCCGAATCACAGTCGACAGAACAGAGCGAGAGAGGGACCCTTACATCTTCAGAGAGAGAGAGAGAGAGAGAGAGATCATGCACGTGACACGTCTATTTATTATTTACTCCCATTTGGTCGCATTTTCCCTTTCGATTTATTTTGAATATATGGCGGTCCGGTTATAAAACTTTATCTATCTTCTGTTAAGGAGTCTTATAATTTATGTGGTAGAAATCTAACAAAAGCGGCTCTACAGTGTTAGATTTCCACCACGTAAGCTATATATCTCCTTAACAAGAGTCTTATCTATTTCTTTAGCAAATTACAATATATAGCCCACTTTTAAAAAATCCAACTTGCATTACTTTATAAATCAATTTATTATAAATTTTTGTTTTTTAAATTCTAACCAGACACTCATATCAAATTATTTAAAAGAATAAATAATATAAAATTTTATGAGGTTTTTTTTTATATGGTAAAATTTTATTAGGTTACGTTACTCAATAAAGAATAATTAATTTTTAATATTAACTAAATAATAATGTAATTTTTTTCTTGTCATTTTAAAATAATTATAGTTTACAACAAATTTTAACCCGATTATTATAGTTAAAGGAAATAAATATCAATTTATTTTTTTACAATAATATAGATAAATGGCATCGTAAAAAATAATTGCTAGTTGGACAGTTGCGTGTACTGTGAAAATTTTTTTTATTCGAAACTAATAAAATTATATAGTATGAAGATTATATAAATTAATAATATATAAAAATAGTCATATAAAAAATAATCATAATTATTGATATTCATTTATATTGAAAAAAATTAAGAAAAAATTACAATTATAATTTTCAATTAATTTAAGTTAACAATATATATGTGTAATTTCTAGTAATTATAAATTACAAATTGCAAGATATGCTAGACTATTAGATAATTAAATTTATCTATAATTTAAACAATAAAATGATGATAATTATCTATTAGTTATTAAATTTGATAGTGACTCTTATTTCAAAAGTGAATAAAAAAATTTAAAAAAATTGAAAAATTCATAATACTACACAAGTTAACGCAATATGAAACAAAATGTCTAAAAAGACTCCAATAAAAGATTTTTTTGCGGGAAAACTGCTGTACAAATATACCACATCTCTTTTCATTTAATTAATATATAAATTTGCATTAATTTACAAATCTATCTCTATTTAATATTTTAATTACATCCATCAATTTTGAATTCTATTCTACTCATTAAGTAAGGACAAATTAGGAATACAAATAATAAAATGTGTCTTTCCAATACATCTCTTAATCTTTGTGAAAAACAAATGGGACCAAATAATTGGGACGGAGGGAATATTATATAATAATCCAATTAGTCGAGCAATAGAACGAGTTACGAGTAAAAATAATCTAATATCATAAGTATGATACGATATGATAGTATATGGCTTTGTGGCATGGGATATATCACACGGTTGTGGCATGGGACATATCACACAGTTGTGGTTTTCTTACGTAGTGTGTGATATCATGGCATATAGTGCTAGATTATGACTAGAGTTACGAGTGCTTCTATTTGTTAAAAAAAATTCTTTTATAATACTTCTAGTATCGATCTCACATCAGATGTACAATGAGAGATCATTTTCAATAGTACTCCGTCTATCTTGATTATTTGGTCTAATTTATTTTTCATAAAAATTACCATGGTTTTGTACTGTCATATCCCTAACATAACGTGCGTGTGACACATATATCACTCCGCGTTTAACAAAGTTACTATAATTCTGTTAAATGTCATATAGTTCCCACAATTGTGTGCGTTATATTCCTGTTAAAAAAGAAAGGGTTAATTTTATATGTCATCCCCAACCTTTGGAGTTAAAATCGGTTGGGTCTCTAACTTTTTTTTTCAACTCGCTAGGTCTCCAATCTTTCACTAATTAGCATATATAGTCTTTTTTACGGTTTCAGTCAATTTCACCATTAACTCCTCAAATAAATTATCATTATATCCCTTATTATTTCAAATTTCAGCGCCAAAGGCTGCATTTGACTGCCAGACCTTTTTGAGGGAGGGGTGAGTCTCCTCCCTGTGCTGCCGGCAACCTTTGGGCTGCCAGAAATCTACCATTTCTGGCAGTACAGGGGAGAGACTCCCTCCTTTTGGCTACTAGAAATGACAGCACTTTTGTTGGCATTTCTGATAGGGGAGTCTCCCGTCTTTACTGCCATTTCTAGCAAGGGAGCCTCCATTGTGCTGCCATTTCTAGCAGCCAAAAAGGGGGGAGTCCCCACCCCACTACTTTTTTTCTTTTTCTTTTCTTAGTGCTTGTTTGATTCCCTTTATTTTCTCAAATTATAAATTTACCTACGACTGATTTGATAATTGATTTGACATATGCACAATTACAACTACATATTTCAAACTTTTTTAAATTTTCAATACACATTCTATCTTTGTCTTCATTATAATTTCTCTAAATTTGTACAAATAATGAGATCAAACAAGCTCCTAATTAAAATTTTTTATATTTTTTTATTTTGAAATTTTTTGTTTTTAATTTAAAATAATAAGGAACAAAATTGTAACTATAACATTAATGGAAACTATTAAAATAGATTATATGTTTGAATTAATGAAAACATTGAAGAACCAGCGGGTTGAAAAAAAAGTTAGAGACTCAGCCGATTCTAACATCAAAAGTTGGGGATGATTTGTGAAATTAACCCAAAAAGAAAAAATAGTCATTTATTGCAATGTGAATAATGTGCTACAACGCTTGTAATATGCAATGGGGTAGGCGGGGTGTTTTTCCTTTTTTAGTATTATTTTATTATTATATTTAAGGCTAGTTTTCACCTAACACTCCTAACTTTTTAAGTATTTATAGATCACGTCCTTAACCTTTAATTTTCTTTCTGTAAGTCCTCAATCTCTTAAAAATCCCAATTTAATCCCTAATGACAAAAATCGTCAATTCATCCGTTAAGTTAGAGACATTTTTGATAAAATATAAAAAATAAATATTTTTAATATTAAAAAATTAAAAGAAAAAGTCAGGAGAGGGGGAGTCCTCCCTTTGTGCGGTTGGAAATGGCAGCAGGAAATGACAACGACACTACTATCATTTCCAACCGCACAGGGGGGACTCTCCCAAGAGGTTGCCGGAAATGGCAGCCCAACACGAAGGGTGTGCTGCTATCATTTCTGGCAACCCAGTAGCCAAAATGGGAAGTCCCCTTCCCCCTAGTTTTTCTTTTTTTCTTTTTATTATTTTTTAAATTAAAATATTTATTTTTTATATTTTATCAAAAATACCTCTAACTTAATGAACGAAATTGACAATTTCCTTCACTAAAGACTAAACTGGGGATTTTTTAAAAAGTTGAAGACACACAAGGTAAATTAAATATTAAAGACGTGATCTATAAATTCATAAAAGGTTAAATATATTAAATGTAAATTACCCTAAATTTAATGAATTGACTACATAAGAATAATTTTATGGGGAAGTTAACCGAATATACCATTGATGTGATGATGTCTATCAAATGTGCATTCCAAAGCTAATCATACTGCCAGAAAAAAATGGAAAAAACAAATACTACCAGAACTGACTTTTATCTCTCCAAAGTTTTCCACTAATCATTATATCACTTACAGTCAGGTCCCATATATTAGGATAATTTACTGCTAGCATCTCCAACATTTCAATAATATTGAGATTACGTCCCCAATCTTTAATTTTACTCATGTGAGTTCTCAATTTTTTAAAAATGTTACACCTAACGTCTCCAAGATGAAAACTGTCCATTTCTACCTTTAAAATCAGAAGTATAATAGTAAAATACAAAAAAATAAATATTTAAATGTTTTTAAAAAAAAGAGAGAGAGAAAGGGAGGGCACCCCCTTGGCTGCCAGAAATGGCAGCAACTGCCGAAAAAAGGGGTGCCCTCCTTCCCTCTCTGACTCTCTCTCTTTATTTTTAAACATTTAAATATTTATTTTTCTATATTTTACTATTATACCCCCAACTTTAATAGTAGAAATAGACGGTTTTCGTCTTGAGGACGTTAAGTTTAACACTTTTAAAAGGTTGAGGACCCACAAGAGTAAAATCAACGGTTGGAGACATAATCTCCACATTGTTGAAAGGTTGGGGACGCTAGCTGTTAATTACCCCATATATTATCATGATAGAAGCCGATTTCAAAATCTCGTGTTTCAATTTGCGCATCAAACCGCCACCAGAACCATCCTATTAATTATATGAAGACATCAATATTTTCATGTACATCTCCCTAGCCCTAGGAGGAGAAACAATTCATACAAAATTATAAGCCAACACAAACATATATTTCTAACCGATGTCATATATATCACAAAAAATTTATGCAGGAAAAGGAGAAATGAAATATATAAACTATTATGGCAGGCCAAGTACCCCCGTTGTACAAGGACAGTCGCAGGACTTGTAATGATCAACTGACACAAGCTCCATACTCTTGAGGGATTCCACGTGGATAGTTTTACTTTGGATCCGTTGATTGAATGTTGTGGCGCTTGAAAAATTCTCTAAATCCATATGCACTGAGATCATAGTTGAACTGGCAATTCAAAAATCCGCACAAATTCCGCATCAACAGCCACAGATGTGCAAAAAAGTAAACATTAGAATTATTATAACTTCCTGCTGTTGTTATTGCCAAGGGTCTTATTGAACATGGAGATATTGATGGACACTTGCAAGTAATTAACTTAATGCACCAACAACATCAATTCTTTCAAAATCAAATAATTGATCACAACAGAATAACTCAAAGTTTAACGTTCCCATCAGAATCTAGGGCCTGTTTAGAGTAGCTCTTTTGAGATTGTGGCGTAGGACTAGATTAAGAGGAATGGAAAATAGTTTCTTATATAAAATGTGTTTAGAAATGAAATTTGACTTGCTAAAGAGCTTTCAAGCAAAACTTCAGTGAACGGGTGCTAAGTTCCAACCTCAAGATTAAAAAGATGCTTCTTACCATGATTAAACAAACCACATATGCTAAACCTCAACAAAAGACATGAATATCTAGGATAACAGTCTTGATATTGTAAAATGCAATTTTCACGTCTCCACGTGATGTGATTTTCCCATTTACAATTCTTGTTCAGGTATGTTTCCATGAAATCCAAACACTAAATGTTCAATTCATGTTAGGAGAACTTATAATATAACTTTGAAAGGCACATTGCATGCTTTCAAAAATTGGACTGGAAACTCCATATAAAAAGAATACTCCATTTCAGCATATACCCCTGTTGCGGCAAATTTAGAAATAAATTGAGTGGTTTGATCAGTGACCAATTTTTATTTAGAAATAAAACAGAATGCTAACAGGGGCTATATACACATGAACTTGACTTGACAAAAAAGTTGCCATAAATAAATCACATATTACGGATTTAATTCCAGGTGGAACTTTTTCTTTTCCATTCAAGTGGTTTAACAATTTTTTTAGAACCTATATAAAAATTTAAAGCTTCAAACTTAACTCTGCAGAAACTGAGTCCGTAAGCCAAGGCCGGAGGAAAAAGACAACAGTATTCCCAGATCATGCACAATGGGCAAATAATGAATGCTATTAAGAAATCCAATTGTTCAGAACTTCAGAAGTGATAAAATGCTGTTATCTCAGTCATACACCATGAAGCCATATGATAAAGGTATTATAGATAAAAGAAAAAACATCCATAACTTACAGGTAAGACTTTCACAGAATATTTTGTGACATTGGGATCGACAACTTTTCCTTGACTGGCTGCCTGTGCAATAATATAAATAAATTGCTACTTAGGAGGCACCAAAATCTAAACGTCTAAGCTGATGAAATGTAAAAATAGCAGGACATCAGCATGTGTAAAGATAGTAGATATCTAGCTCCCTTATTCTGACACTAAAGGTGAAAAACAAATAGTAGATGCAAAAGATAATACGTATTAAGTAGCACCAATTTCAAGGATGTTGAACAGAGCGAGTAAACGGGAAGGAAAAAATAAGTATTAATAAATTAAGCAGAAAATTAACATAGTAGATCCAAGATTGAGGCTGAACAGAAAAAATAGCATCAATGTGTGAAAATTGCAAACGTGATCCACATGCATACACACACAAAAGGCAGAGAGATAACTTATTTCAAGTAACTACAACCAAATTCTGGGGAATCTTCTAAAGGCCTGTTTCGGCTATCATCTAGAAGAAAAGCACGAGAAAAATAAAACATGATTTTTATGTATTCTAGAAGAAAAGCAGGAGAAAAATAAAACATGATTTTTATGTATTATTATTATCCTTGAAGAAAAAAGGAAGACTAGTAATTTTTGTAACTCCACCAGAATGTCGTCTGTCATAACCTAATCTCGAATCTGCTGCTGAGCAACCCAACAATATCCATATTACAACAATATTCTGAAAGGTTCTTCCTCTGTTGCAACATATCACCACCATCATTACAATTAGCATCGCACAAAAGTGTTTTCGCCTTCGCATATGTTTTAATTTTATTCTAAAGAATGCACCAGGTGTGAATATAAAAACATCGATTGGTCTTTCTGCACTGCACATGTTCATTATTAAAAGCTTGTTTTCTGTTGTGTTGGGTCACACTAACTTGCAGCCAACAAAGAAAAAGTCAGCCCACCCAAAGCCAAAAATGCAAGGATCCAAATATCAGATATGCTGAGGGTTTTGTAACATCCCAGATACTAGAGTCAAAATTGTTCAAGGAAGCCTCATATAAATCATTGAACAAATTGATTCTTATAGAAAGGAAGTTTAGATTTAGAGTGGCACCAATTTTAGAATTTGGATCACATGAACCGTTGTCTGATTGGAGTAAGGGCATACAAATATTAACATATTAAAGAGCAAGAGGAGCAAAAATTACCTGTTCTGGGCTGTGAAATATTTCTATAAATGGGTATTCCTTCTTCTGCCGAGTTATGCAAAATCCAGGATATTTTGGGCACTCAACCTAAGATACCATCACAAGGATCAAAATAGGAGGAAATGACAGCGACGAATGTAAGGTGAACGGAAGAATATACATTAATATGATCAGAGATATTGCATGATTTAGATCATCAATCAAGGACGTACAATGGTGTCTTTTTTCAGAAAGAAATTCAACAACGGAATGCAGAAGAAACTAGGCACTGTTTTGCATGAATAAAAGCAAACACAAAATGGGAGTGGAATCAATGAGAGACATACATACAGAACACACATGATAGATCAGTGACAATGATGGCATAAGGTGGAAGCACAGGGGAGTTTGATCCTCATTATAATTTCACTTACAACCAATTTAACTTCTTAATTAGAACCACCAATTTCAAATTTCTATTAGATCTCCACCACTCATTTCGCCACATTATAATAAATTATAATGAGAAACAGACACCTTCAAAAATCACATTTCTATCCAAAAAGCTTCTGCTATATAAAAAATTTGTGGCTATTTCATAATCAAGTTTCCCAGAATGTAGCATCCAGATGAGATAACTTACACGCATAAACTTTACATGTGGATAAAACTCGGCTGCAGCTTCTTCAAGTACCTTGTCAAGGTGTTTAGTGAGGTTACACCTCCAGAAATCAAATAAATGTTTGAGATATATGGAACCGTACAATAGCTGTTGCAAATTGAAATGGATATTGGAAGAATTAGAGATTCCTACTTACTTGATGGTAAAAGCAACAACCACAGGGTGTCCTTTGTGCAGAAGCTGCATGAACTCGCGCTCTGAGGTGAAAGGAATGACCCTTGATGGTCCAAGATCCTTAGGGTAGCCAGTACGGTACCTTTGGAATTTTAAAGTAATGAATCAAAGAAGGTAAAATGGAGGACCAAGTAAGCTCAGAAAGTCCCAGTACAACATGGTTATATATAATTCCAGAGATAATGAATCAGTTGCATCTCGTTATGAAATATGCAAGACGCTGAACCACTATTAGAGAGCCTTTCATGCTCAGAAGCAACAAAATCGGGAATATTTTGCATGTAAACATTAAATAGAACTTTTGGGCAAATGCCACCTCTCAATGCGGTATAAAAGATTTTGAACACCAAAATCATCATGGACCAAGTAAACCAGTTCAAATGCTATTTAGATTGCAACAAGGGAAATAGAACAGAATCAATAGTTTACCCCTATAAAATATCAACCTTGCACTAAGTGCTAAAACACATAATGGAGCACAAAGACAAGACACAAAATCAGGACAGATACATGCATTGGCAGTGATGTGTCCCTGTTTTTTAACATACTTGCATTTTGCACGAAGATTAACTATCATTCTGCTGAAAAACGATGACTCCTCCATCGCTCAACCTAGAAAAGGATTTGATTATCTTTCTTTCAGAAGAAGCCTGAAATTGTGTTAAGAGATCAGATGCATTAATTTGAATGAACAAAAACCAAATCTGAGAACAGAAGCTCCTATATAACTAAGAAACTAAATTCCCGTAACATTTACAACCTTACACAAAAAGATAGTTCCTTGGCAACATCCAAAATAAATAAATAAAATGAGCAATAACAATAATTAAGCCATACATCCATGAATATCCAAAGCCATACATAACTATATGTTAGTAGAACTGAGGAAAGTTAAGAGCAAATAACTAAGCAAGCCACCATAAGAAAACAAGAATTCTAAGTCCACCGAAGTCGGGCTTAGAGGTGGGGTTGGGGGGAGAAGGGGGGGTGAGAAAGTGAGAGAGCAGTCTTCTTTAATCAAAATAACAATGATAGTGAGGGAGCTCGCCAATATAGTACTATAGTAGTAGAGGGAGCGCTGCAACATTCATAGCTGGTGATCAACCAAGGAAAAGGTGCCAGTGAAGCAAATGACAGACAAAAAATAACACTCCCTCTCCACTTATTAAGAACTGAATGCAATTTACAAAAACGAAGCAGCTAAAGAACATGTCAGTCCTTCCTAAACCACAATGTCCAATCAACTCTATCCCCAGGAAGCTAGAGGCTGGTTCAACCAGTGATGCAGCCAATAATATACACAAAATTTGAGAAAGTCAAACATACAAATAAAATCCAAACATAATAGGAAGTGAGATTACAATTTTACCTACTAAAGTGGAACCAGACAATATTTTATAGCAGAATATCCATATATAATAGAATCCACATTAATATTCTCAAGAAATCCTTGTTCAATGTGGGGTGTCAATCAATCAGAAAGAAAACCATAGCCATGTTACATTTTGCCATGGAGCAATCTTGACATGCTTCATCAATGAAAAGGCTCGTTCACTAGTTGCCACTTGCCATTGAAATGGACAATGTCACACAAGCCAACTAGGCAATTTACGAATTCATAAATAAGCCAGAAGGAATAAAAAATACAGAAGATAGCGACAAACCATCATGGCATTCAACATTAATAGCTATAGGTAACCAATGAAATGAATAACTGAAATTTTGAAATATAATTGGACTGGAGTACCTATATCAATATTCAGTAACCTAGAAGAAAATGAAAATAAACATTAAGAAGCTGTAAACGCATCAATTGCTAACTATGATAAATGAAATATCTAATAATTAGCTGAAATTTTGGGGAAAAAAGTAAAATAAAATAAAAAAATCAAGTAACTACATACCACAGCCGCGGAGGAACTCAATAAGTCGAGAAAAGAATGACAACTGGAGAAAGAGTACGACTGCTGATCACTGTTATGAGAAGGGAAATTACAATTTAAGTGTCAAATATGATCGGAAAATTTGTGGGAAAATCATAGCTATTCGTGTTGGGTGAATTCTTTGAGTTTTATAGATTTGGCTTGGCCTTTCACAATATAGGCTGCAGTTTGTGGGCTATTATTTAAGGGAAATTTACTAAATTATAATATATTACTCCCTCGAAATTGAGGGGAAAACAAGTAAAAATGTAACAGAATTTCAAAAATTATGAAATATAGTACAAACACTTTGCAAGAATATGCTGCCGATTATTGGTTTATTTACCATACGTGAAATAGATCTCATATCATAATGTTCAGTGAGTACTGCTCTCCTGCCAGTCAACTGGCATATAAGCTGATATTTATGTAGCAATAGAGGGAACATGTAGTAATGGGAAGAGAGTATTTTTTTGAAAAATAAATAAATAAATACTTATTATTAGTCCACATGAGTGCCCATTTTGTGTAATCCGGGGCATGAGGCAAGGTTTAGAAAAATGGCCCCCTTAGACTAGTCAAAGGGTAGTATGGACTACCAAGAGCAAGTTTAATGCGGGGGGAAAAACCCCAAAATTTGGGTTTTCTCCCCCAACAAAACCAATTAATGTATGGGGGGAAAAGGGGGGGGGGGGAGTCATTTTGAGGGGGCCCAAAAAAAAAAAAAAAAAAAAAAAAAAACAACACTTTCTTCCTTAAAAAATATATATAATAAATTTTAAAAAATAATATTTCGTAAAAAATTGAATATCAATTGTATGATAAACAAAGTAATGAAAAAATAATTTGTAAAAAAGTTTTAAAAAATAAACAAAATCCTTTAATATGCCCCCCCTCCTCTCCCCCCCCCCCAAACATTATTTGGAAATAGGTTTTTCCACCCTGATTTTTTCCCGTAAGCTTTTTCCCCCACATTAAACTTGCTCTAATACTTAGCATAAAACTAAGGGCAAGTTTCACAAATAGCCTATAAAAAGAAACAAATGGAAATACAATGTATTATATTAAAGATCGGAAACTAAGGGCAAGTTTCACAAATAGCCTATAAAAAGAAACAAATGGAAATACAATGTATTATATTAAAGATGGGAATTGTGATGAAACAAAACGAGAAAAAGTATTCCAAAAGATTACCGTCGTCCAATGGTTGTCCTAAAAAATGATGCTAAAATATTTTAACTCTCTCAAAATGAAATTTGCATAACAATGTGAACATGTACAACTGATGATACTTTGATAACTTTGAAAAGTTAACTCTATGCTCAACCAAATCACATATGTTGACAATACTGTAATCACATAAGGTGGCAGCCTTCAAAAATTTTCATTATTTCATGTTTAAGCAAAGAAAAGAAGAGAATTCAGATAAAACAAAGAATTCGAACAAAATAATAGATATCACAGTAAGCTGATTACATTACAATAATTTACAGAAAATCACCAAAATCAATGGAGGCTCTTTACCTGCATGCTAAAGTAGATTCTAAATAGTATATAGATAAGAACAGATTCAAAACACACAATTCACAGTGGCAATTTGACGTTGAAAACATATAGATTCTTCAATTTCATAGTGCAATTTGGAGATCGACATTTTATCAAACACCAGTGATACACTCAAATGAGAAAAATCATTTTCTTCATAATCTTAATCTAATTAAAACTAAAAGCAACCGTTTCTTATTTCTCAAGTCCAGTCCTAACGACTTGAAACTGAAAACCGAGTATACACAGTGCAGAGTGCCGACGTGGATACCTCAATTAGTCAATTTTTCTCTAGTGCAACTGCAAGCTTCGGCTGACTACTTGACACCTGAAAAACTGCAAACCAGGTACTAGTGCATAAATTTTCATTACGAAACGCAATCGAGACTTGAGCAGCGAGGCCGCGTATCGCGATAGTAAAACTGAAGTCTGGAGCAAAGCCTAAAGCATTACCAGTTCCAAAATTGCAGCAGGAGTGAGGGCCACCTACGGTCTAACACTGAGGAAGAATTAGGCCGGCCCGGTGATTTATAGGGCGACCTTCGAAAAATGGGCCCGTCATGGAGACAAATAATTACCTTCTTTCATGAAAATGAAAAGAAACATGTAAAGTGAAAGCTAACAGCTTGTTTGGTTTCATTTATTTTTGTCATTTATAAATTTACCTATTATGATTTGACTATTGATTTAATAACTACTCAACAATTATCACACATTTCAAACTTCAATTAAATCTCCACCACTCATTTTCACTCATTATAAATTCCCTTATAAATTACAAAAATAAATGGAACCAAACAAGCTCTAAAATAATATCACTGTATTACCACCAAAATACATTATAATATGCGAACAAGTTACTTAAATATCGCACGTCTTGCATTTTTTGACCCAAAAACATTAATCAAATGTTCACAACCCAATCTTTCAACCATTTCTCAACAATCTTTCCTTGCTAAAGTAATTATCAAGGTCTCCTGCTTGATTTGTATTAAAGCTTTTTCCTTTTATGAGGCATGATATATAATAACTCTTTCTAGTTCAATTATCCTACAAGCATTAAACAAAAGCATCCAATTACAAAAGCAATTAAACAAACGTATCCAATCCTCTCAATTCATACCAATTAAACAAAACTAAAAAGCATCCAAATTTCCATTCCACATTAACCATTACTAAATATTAACCGTACGAAAAAAATTAAATAAAACTGAAAATTACTAATTAAACAAAAGCATCCAATCACAAATGAGTAATTTTTGTGTCTCAATGTCTCATCTGTGTTTCCACCCAAAAAACTTAAAAGGTAGCAAAAAATTCAATTTCAAAAATCAGACCAACATACACTTCACTTAAATATGTTCAAACCACACACATGTATACACTTTATTTACATGTCCTATAATTAAACAAACAAAAAATAAAAAATAAAAACTGAACTCCAAGTTGGTTTTCAGTTTCTCTAAGTGACTAAGTTCACATGAAAATAGAAATCATCATATTCATCCTCCCATTATTATGTACGGCTGCGGAATTAAACATACTCTACTTTCCAAATGCCAATTGAGAATTACGGATTTAGGATTTAGGAATTAGGATATAGGGCTTGGATTTAGAAATAGGAAGAACTTACCTTTGGCTTGCTTTTCTGGGTGCCGGGTGCGTGGTGTGGTGGTCGGAACGAGTGGGGCTGGCCGGAAAGGAATACGGATAACTGGTGAGGAGATGCCGGACTGACTTCTTCTGTTCTTCACTATTCAGAACGTTCTTCTATCTTTTCAGCCTTCTGTTCGTTCGTTCTTCCTTTTTTTTTCTCATTTTATTTCCTTCCTTAGCGTAAGATTAATGTTGGAGGAAAAAGGCCAAGGGAAAAAAGCCAAAGGGAAAAGACTAAGGGGGAAAACCTATTTCTAAATAATGTGTAGATGAAAAAAGTGTAGGGGGAATATGAATTAGACACGTAGTGGTATTTTATTAGATTGGAATGAAAATGGGAGTGGTGGAAAACATTATTTTATTAGATTGTGAGGGAATTGGAGAGGGGAAAAAACCTAAATGAGGGCCCCTCATTTAGGTACCCCAAAAAAAAAAAAAAAAAGTTTTTCCCCTTCCATTTTGACACATTATTTGTATTGTTGGGGTTTTGGGTTTTTCCCCCCAACACTACTCATGCTCTTACGTTTTTTTTTTTTTTTTGCCCTTCCCTTTTTTGTTTAATGTCACGTATAGTCCTCAAACTTTCAATTTTTACACAAATTTGTCCCTATTGTAATATTTTCACCTCATGGACCTCCAATCTTAACTAAAATCTTTCTGTTCGTCCCACTAAACGAAATCCGTCCAATTATTTCGTTAAGCACAACGTCTATGGCGCAAACCCCTAAACCTCGAGGGCATTATTCGCAATTTGGCAAATCTAATTATGGGGTATTTGATGCTTTTGTTGTATAAGCTGTTGGTTTTTTTTTTTGCTTTGTGTCTAACGGCCGAAATTGCAAAGGAGAATGAAATGTTGGCTTAATGAACTTTCATTTTGCTTTCTTTCCGGCATTGTTCTACTATGGTTTTTGTTGTTATGTTGTATCCTCCAACTACACTTTTATGTTCCAGCTCATTACGGAATGGTAGATGTTATGCAAGACTAAAGGCTATTACATCTTGATCACCTGTTACTCAATCATTGAGCCTATACAACGCTGTGTGAAATTGCCTTCAACTGGTTTCTTTTGGCTATATCTTTTGTATACTGGTAGTCCCTATTCTTTGCATTATGTTTTGCAGTGCATGCAAAGGCAATATTACAACATATCTTTTTGTCCACTTTACGTCCCCAAAGTTTATTCTTGCGACATATTATGTCCCTAACCTCTTAAAACATTCATATTTTACGTCCCCAATGTTTTACTATGCTTTTTAGTTACATCCCCAATTTTATGAGGATGGTAAACTAGATATTCCTATTCTTTCGAGGAAGGCAATGCTCTCATCCCCACTCAATTATGCATCTACTCATAAAGATCCCTAACAATTGATTTAACGTTGATGTTGACCCCCCTTACCCTCTTAATGTCCACGAAACACAGGTCACAAAATAAAGCTAAACCAATTACAAAATGGGGAAATTTAATACCTTCCAAATGGGTACATTTCTCACACTAATTAACAGTATAATACATTACAGAACACAACTTCCTTACTCCTACCCTTTAGATGAACAGTTTCCAAGCAAACGAAAGGGCCAACACCACACAAAGCCCTATGCAACTAGGTCTAAAATGTACAAGCTGCATTCCCCCACCTCTAAAATAGAGCTTTTTGTTTTCCTCTTCTAGTGCAGTTAACTAACATTCAAGTATTCTAATATGTTTTCAAAGCTTTCCTTCTCACCCCCAGCTTGCCTATATGCGTTTCATGTCGCCGATTGACCTCAGAAACTTGGGATCACATCCTTAGTGCGGTCGCATATCAATGGATCACACCACAGTACGTGGGCACAGTTGGGGGTAATCTCATCACAAACATAGAACCTTTTTCTTGGGTTGTGGTCTATCTACGATGTCCTAAAGTTCATTCATCTCCTACAATTTCAAATTCATTCCATTCTCAAGCTTCTGAACTCGTTTTCGAGGGATGGCTCCAAGCTGCAAGGTGATTTTTGGAGGGATAGAGATATATATTACCATGGTTTTGGAGAGAATGGGGTATGTTACTGTTGCTGTGCCATGACCAATAATACCCTAGGGGTTTCGGTTGCGCCACATGCGCTGTGCTTAATGGAATAATTGGAAGGATTTCGCTAAGTGGGATGGACAGAAAGATTTCAATTAAGATTGTGGACTTAGAAGGTGAAAAAATTAGAATGAGAACAAAATTGTGTAAAACTTGAAAGTTTGGGGACTATGAGTGATGTTAACCCTTTTTTTGAGACCAGATTTGATTTTGGACTTGGTATTGTCTTAATTGGCTAAATCTATATATTATTTTTTGGGTCCCAAACTTTATTTTTACTGGTCACTAAATTCCAGAAAAAGGGGCCATTCAATTTTTGGGCTAACTTATAACAAATTATTATGACCCCAAAATTTTTTGGGCCCGAGGCAACCGCCTCATGGGAGTGACTAATTGAGCATTGAGCAATAGGCAGAAATGATTGAGGCTAGTGAGGAGATAGCAATGAGAAGTTTGAGGAAGAAATGAGAGTGCCAGGCCAACCCTGTGACTGAGAGTATAATAATAAGAAATGGGCCTCCTTTGCTTTTGGGCTTGTTTATTTGTCTCGGGAAGAAACAAGACTGGTATAAAAACTTTCTAATCGATTGTGTGTTTGCGTTTATATACAAATAAAAATACATTTTAATACATTTTTATGTAAATTAAGAAAGAGAATGAGTGGGGTTAGATGTTGGAGATTTGTGTGGTATAAATGAGTCCGTCAGAAATATTAATGTGATTAGTTTGACTAAATTCAAATTTTAAAAAGTAGGAGAAAATATGAGAAAGTAATAATATGAAAACATAGATCTTTTTCGAATTATTTATTATGTTATTCCTAATAAATATTAGTGATAATAATTTAAAAATAATCAAACACTAGACATTGACTGTGGTATAATATCGACTCATTAGCACACCATTTTCAAATCAAATCATATCATCAATTAGTATTATACCGTCATAATGGCACTAGACATCTCACATCTGGTATTTAAACAGTTTCAACTAATAATCAATGAGGTTATTGGGTAGGATTTGGTCACTACTGTTGTCAACAAATTAGTATACATCTAAAAGTTAGTATACCGCTTTTGATTTGGAATCAAATTGTAAAATTGGGATGAAAAGAGATGAGTTGTGAAAGGAGATAATTTGTGAATAATGAATTTTTCATAAGGAAGATGAACATACAACTAATTGCTTGTTTTTGTTCTTACAAGGGATCATGCCCTTGTCATGAAATTATATTTCATGACCTTGTCTTATGTTGTTTTTAATCATCATTAAATTAAGGTCACACAGGTTACACAAATTTATCATTTTTCTTTTTGGAAAGGACATAAATTTATCGTTTTAGTATGTGTTTGGTCCTAATTGTTAGAATATGTTTCTATTTATTTTAGTATATGTTACTTCTTCGTTCATTGTATCAAAAACATTTTGTTGAACAATTGTGAGCAAGTTTAGAAGAGTAGAGGGGGGGGGGGGAGAATTCTTTAGTTACAAGTTTACTACAATACTATAAACAAGCCAAGGTGAAGCGCTTATTTGATCTAAACTTTCCAAAATCAATTTTGTTTTAAACTCATTTTCAACCGCACATTTATCAATTAAAATAATTTACATAATTTTTCTTTACTTTTCAACTACACATTCTCTTCCAAAAAAGACACGCTTTCACAAAATTATTTTCAAAAATTTATCATATATACTCATATTATTGTCTTCACTATCCCTTTCTATACCTTTGCAAGTCAAAGGCTGCAATTTGAGTAAATAAGACGCATATTAATCAATAAAAACTCGATCAATCATTTTCTGACATCCCCTAAATGATCTATAATCAATGACTTTCATCATCTTAATGATGCACTTTATAGTATAGTTTTTCTATGGACACCATTTATAGAGTCTAATATATTATGTGGTAAGTATCCATTAGACACATTTGAAGGAGGAATGTGGTCATCATCTTCCAACATATCCAATAGATACTTGTCACATAATATATTAAACTCCATAAAATAATGTCCAATGAACACCATAGAATATACCCTTTACAGTTCAACATTTAGTGACGAACACACTACGATTATAAAAAAAGTTGTAAGCAACAAAATCATGGTGAAACTATATGATTTTTTTTTCTTTTGTACAAGTTAGAGAACATAGAAGTGAGATAGTGACTTGAAGTCTTGAACTCAATTTTTTTTTTTGAAAGTAAAATTACAAATTGTATTATAATAGTATAAGTGCACGTAGATATATGTCATATTGAAATACATCACAATTAAATAATAAAAACCCCATACAAGAATACAAGGGACTATGAAAATACAAACACCGGAAAATTTTCAAGCACTTTTCGGAAATTTTGTTAAAAAACTTATCACCCCATGTGGCGTGCATCCATGCAAGTCATGTGTATTTCAAACATAAACTATGTTTATTTTAAATCCAAATAGCATGCATTCATGAATGCCACATCAGAGGAAAGTTTTTTAACAAAACTTTCAGAAAGTGCTTGAAAGAGACTCTACAAACACCTATATAAAAGACTACAATCTACGATAAAATGTAGAAATAACCCCACATGAAAGCAATCAAACTTATCCCAATCTCTCCGTTTGAGCCCCCCTAACTAGGGCCTTGTCCCATTGGCTACTCAAACTCAAACTTGAATAAAGGTAAAACCCAACGTTTTATGAACTATCCCCTTAACCCCCTCATAAACTAATGTGGGACACATCATTCCCACCCTTTAGAGTGCACTTCTTAGCATTAATGCCTTAGTCAGCGATTTGGCCAAGTTCATAGAGAAGCTTCATACACGCGCGACTACCTGATCCACTGAAATTTAGCTCTGATACCAACCCAAAGACGATGATTGAAGCCTAACTCCATCACAAAATTTAGCTTAAAAGTGAAAGTCTGACTCCTGCCTTATGAACTGCCTCCGAACCCATCAGGAACTGATATGAGATGCATCATGTAAAGAATATTATTATCAAGAGGACGAGTCTTCTTGTTGGTTGTAAAAATATATGATTGGTAAATGGGAAAAAGGTACAAGTCAAGAAGCACCTCTAGTTGAACGCTCTCAAAATGGTCGGTCCATGTGTTACATAATAGTGTCAAATTTTAGTGGACCGTTATGTCACACAATTATTGGTCTTAAATCAATGGTCGGTTTTCATTCCTCATGCATTGTTCTTATATCCATCCAAAACTAAAAACCAATAACAATAACAACGTTTTGTACTAGACAATGCAAAGTTTTTTATAACAATATATTTTTTTACCTTTTTCTGTATCTCCCCCCCCCCGCCCACACACACACACACATCCCAAGAACCTAATTGTGAAGGTGGGGTCACATAGGGAACTATCTATATGTATATGTGTGTGTATATATATATATATTTTTTTTTTTAAATGTAGAAAACAAACAAGTGGACATCATAGTCGGACGAGATTAAAAATAGAACTATAATTCTACAAAAGTTGATAG
>CAVNYN010003613.1:507-32584 GCA_963692815.1 Nyctanthes arbor-tristis
TGCGGGTGGGTGGTGGGTAGGTGGTAAGGGATTTGGGGGTGGGGGTATTTACTTTGCCATTTTTATTTTTCAATTAATTAGCGCTATTTTAAATAAGGCAGTCTCTTTGGGAAAAGGAAACATTACACAGTATGTTTGGAATTTTCTTTAAAAACCTAGGCAGTTGTAAAACTTCCCTCGATAGATAAAAATGGGCCCTTTTGGTAATAGGCTTGACGTGGACGTCTTCACCCGAGTGGAATTATGCTACCCTCCCATCACTCACCAGATCAATTGCGGGAGGTATATATGACTTTTTGCATAATGCATTTATTTTTTATTTTTTTTTGAGTGAGCATAATAATGCATTTGATATAACTGAAAGCAAAAATTCCGTTAAATCTTGTGACTATGCATCCTGTTAATGAAATTTTCTTTCTTCAAGGAATACCTTACACCATCCTCTTTTGTGAAATCAAGAATCGACACGTGGTACTATTAAATTGAAATCACTGAACAGACGTGTGCTCTTCCGATCTCTCCATTGTTGGGGTACTAAAAAATTTTTCCTATTGGAGATACACCTAAACCTATAAATTGTGCGTGGTCTAGTAGGTTCTAAACCTTTAAGAGCTTATTTTTATGCATATAAAGAGAATAATACTTATTTGAGAAGTGAGATATGACCATTTAAGTTATGCGTGGCCACGTGGTCGAATAGAAATCCATGCGAGCTAATTGGCTTGACAATATTAGCTTGTCCATGTAGCAAAGTTACTTTGAGCTTGTACTCAATTATTGCTGCATATGTCTAGTCTTAACGTACAAGGTTGGTTCTGTGTTCTTCAGGGCCCTAAGTTGGACATCAAACAAAATTTTTTAGAGCCCTCGCCTTAAAAATTAGAACTCCAATATGTTGCTGAAAGGAGTTGAATCAAGAATCAAGAATCGCCTAGATTACTTATACTCTCCGCCCTTGTTAATGTGGGAATCGTAAACCCTAGCCAAATGGCCCCAATCCTTCTGTCTTGTAAACATTCTCTCAAGTTAACAGTTGAGTTGACATTGTTGGAGTCCAAAATCCCTGTTTAAAACGTTGATCTTTGAATCTAATGACTGACGTCTTCCATTACGTAAGTGAAGCTCGGCCTTAGCCATCGGGTTCAACCAAATATTTTCAAAAGTCAAATGATACTACGCAAGTGAATTTGATGGGAACATTGAATTAATTATTTAATTTATCTTAAAATTATTAAAATACATTCAAACGGGATTGTTATACGAATCTAAAATTAAAACGATGTTATTATAATTAACTTGTTTCATGCATAATAATAATAATTATTATTACGATACATTTTTATACTCTATTATAAATAAAATTTTATGGAATTCCTTTTGAATAATTAATATTGACACTTTTCACTTTTAATTTGTGATGTATATAATATTTATGAAAAGTATATAATTTCATATTAACGAAATCCTCAATCCCTCTCTCTTGTACATTATCACCAATGCAAATGTGAATTTGGAGATAATGTTTTGAAGAGATCAGATAGAGAAGATATAATTATTTTAGTTTTAATTGAAGAGGAATTTTTTTTTAACAAAAATGAATAATCTAACAGTATAGCTTCACTTCAAAAATATATACAAGGAAGTCAAGCCAACGTGATGCATGTGGTCAAATGTGTGATCAAACCCAACTTTTATTATTACATTTACAAATTAAATGTTGGGCGCTTTTAATTTTTAATTACAGGTCAAAACAGAATCAACACCAAAAGTATGATATCAGAAAGTGAGAAAAATGTGTTTGACGGGAACATTTATGATGATTCATCTCAAAATTATAGACCCCCCAATGAGAATTATTCAAGTCGAATCCGTCATGCGAATTTAAAAAGCAAAAGGATGTAATTTAACATTAAAATGTGTTTCATGTGTAAGAAATAATTAGTTAATGAGTGGTTATTACTTTAATCGTTCAACATAGTTAATGAAGGATTCTTTTAAGTTATTTTATTTATGATGATCATATTTGTAATACCAAAAAAAAAAAAAAAAAAAGGAAAGACACAAAGAAAAAATAAAAGGAAGAAGAAACAGCTAGCTTGTATAGCATTAAGCACCTAATCTTATGTTAGGGCATAACTACATATAATTTGCCATTTTTCTACAGAGTCAAATAGGGTTCTATAATATGTTTTGTTTAGGCATATTATAAAAAAAGTACAGTCTTGTTGCGATGTAGATAGTGTGGTGCTGCGCTTGTGGTGTTCCATACTCTGGTCTTGGATCCCACATTACTTGCATAACTTGTGAGTGTGTGGTCTGTATATCATTTCACATCTAAAAAAATTACGATGGTTTTTGTAAATAGCGTGTGGTATCTCTGTACCGTATGTGCGTGTTATGTTCCTATAAAAAAAATGCTTTGTTTATAACTAATATCCATATATCATTCTAAAAGGGTTGTTGCAAAAAAATGATGCTATAGCCTAGAGGAAATAAATTATAGTTTTATCTGTGTATACTTTCTTTCTTTTATTGCATAATATGAGGTGAAATTATAATTTCACACTCTTTCTATAAACACATCTATAAATTTATCTGTACAAGTAGATTAATCTTTGCAAAAATTATTTCAAGGAAGTTTTGATCTGGAGACACCGGCAGCCTCTATTGTACATGACACATTCTCTTTTATTAATTTATATGTCCCCAGATGCGATAGATCCATGCAATTATGAAAGAAAATGTGTTATATACACAGAGTGTCTCCACAATATAGACATTCGGTGTCTCCAGGTCCATGGCGTTTTGGTTGATCACGACTTTCATGAATTCTCCTTTAGCAAAGAATTCTCTTTTAGCACATATCGTCACAATTCGTTTACAAGTTTCATAGTGAACTTATTATATATATATATATATAAACAGTAATAACCAGTATTCTAAAAAACGTAACGTGTGAAAAAGTCGAGATCAAGTTTTGACCTTATACGCGTTTAAGCGCACCAATATATGATAAAATGTAAGGCGTGGCGAAGAATTCTGTCTAAGTTTCAAGTGTAAGCGTCACATAAATTAGTCTTGTACAGGTGTTTTAGAACACAGCTAATAATAACAAAATAGAAATAAGTAGATAATAATAACAAGATAGAAATAAGTAGAGGTGTCAAGATGTGTTGGGGGGCCGGGGACCGAGGACCGGCCAGTCACTAGCCGGTCCGAGTCGCAGGCCGCTACCCGTCGTCGATCGGGCAAGCTGGTTCAGAAGAATCGGGCCACTGGTTAACTCGCCGGCCTGTAAAAAAAAATTAAAATTAAACTTTTTGGTAGAGAGCTAAAAAGCTACCAGCAGAGCCTTGACTAAAATTTTTTAATTTTTTTAATTGTCATGTCAATACACAATGGTTCGGACTTGGCATAAACTATAAGTCTATAACTATAGTGATGCAAATTAATGAATAGTTGTTTGTGTTATGTTATAAATTTCAAAAGTTTAAGTGTTAAAACTACCTAATTGTTGACTATATAAATTTATGTAAATAATATTTAAATTTTAAGGTTTTTTATGCACTAAAATATTTGAAGTTTATTATTAAAAATTTTAATTTTATCTTATTATATGTTTACTTTTTAATTAGAATTTAAAAATCTAAAAGACTAGTGATATCTCTAGAAAATGTGACAAATTTCCTATTGAAGTATTTCAATTATAATGTATTTATTATAAAATTTAAATATAAAATTTGACAAAAAAAAAGGAGGCCCACATAGGCCACACAGGTGGGCCGGACAATAGGCAAAATATCCAGGCCGGTCTAGCCCGGACCGGGAAGCCAGCTTGTGCGGGCTGTTTTGCATTGCGGGCTGCCCTGCCCGCCCTTTTTGACACGAAATAAGTAGAAGAAAAGGACAAAGCAACTGCCACTGTATTTTCCAAATGATATCTGAAGTTGGTTGGTTGTCATTTTCTTGAGCTTTTAATTACATATATATCATATTCTATCAAGTATCAGGTCATTTTTTAATTAAATACTCCTCTTTAATAAATCAACAATTAAAATTAATGAAGGGCGCTTCATATATTAATCACGCGGGGTGCACTAGAGCAGATAAAAGGAAAAATGGAAAATTGAATGATTCTGTTAAAATGATTTGATTTGCTCGTTTTTAAAAGATTTTAGACCTCCAATGTTAGAAACCAAATGTTAGGAATCGAACATGAATAAAAAGCATAAATGTTAGAGACTTGTTATTGCTAAGAATCAAACGTTTAGAATGTCAACGTAAAAAAGGTGTATAAGTTTGGGGCTTCCACAACCAGAAATAAAATAAGAGTAGCCCAAGCTACGCATGACCAAAATCGTGAAATCCGATTGACCCAACCTAGACATAAGACAGTTTCAAGTTGCAATTTCTCAAACCAGGATGGTCGGATTGGTTGGACTAAACCCAAACGGCCAAACCCCATGGTAGGGAGTTTAGAGTAGATTTTGGCTTTCAAATGAGAATGTATAGGAGTGGGAATGTTAAAAAAATAAATAAAAATTAAGAAAAGTGAACTTTTGCTTTTATTTTATTTTATTTATTTTATTTTATTTATAGAGAATGTCCATGTGGTTGGCATCAAAATTTGGTTAATTATTTATTGAGTAGCTTCTAATTTAATATAAAGCTTCCTACAACAAGCTCTTTCTCTGTTCTTTTCTTTTTTTCTTTTTTTAATTGAAAGTACAACAAGCTCTCTTGTTAATCAATATTTTACAAGACAGCGTGATGATAAATGAAGCTTTAAAAAGTCTTAATAACCCGATAAAAAGAAATATTTTCACAATTTTCATAATTCGTGAAACGATATATTGGATAACGAAGGAAATACAGGAAGAGGAAATATATCCACACTACACTTTTTTATAGTTACACTATATTTTTATTACATTAGAAGGTCCTTAATCTTTATAACTTGTGAAGTTTGTGTCCCAATAAATCTTATTGCATTTTTTCTAAACCATTTAATTAAATTTTATATACTGTTTCTTAGTAATGGTTATTGTTCAAAAAATTTTATTCATATGTCTTAGAATTATAGAAAAATATATATATTTTAGTTTTACAAATTTTTCTTTTTTGGTTTATTTAAAAGATTTAAGTGGTTTTTATACCAAAATTTTTAGAAGAACATCATTGTTAGATATAAGATGTGATAATCAATTGGAATTAAGGATAAAAATATGACAAAGAAAAAGTTAATGCCTTGTTCTAAAAATATAAAAAATGAAGGATATTAAACACAATTAGAGTGTAGTGTGTTTAGTAAAACGTGTGGTGTCAATATAACCACTCATACGGGAATCGAAAGGGAAAAATCGAATAGTTTATTTGCAAAAGAGTTATAATTTTTTGAAATTGGGTTAAAATTAATAGTAGTTTTCTAAAAAGTATAGAGAGTGAATAAGGCAATTTTCTAAGAAAATAGATAGAGCTCCGAGTTAGGAGTCAGATGACCAATCACATGATGTCAACTCACATGATCAACTGTTGATCATGTGAGTTGACATCATGTGATTGGTCATCTGACTCCTAATTAGGAGCCTTATCTATTTTAATAGCTGGACTCGGTAAATAAGTGTTAAAACTAAGTTTTGAGGTATATACATGTTTGTAGTAATGCTTGATGAAAGCATGGTTGCTCAAACCAAATCACAGAGAATATAGAAGCATCTTCCATGTTATGGGAGAGTTTTCAACAAGAAGGGCCAAATATATATATATATATATATATATGTTAGTGACTTAGCACGACTAAGCACTCCCTGAAAGGGCATGCGACGTCTAATTTTTTGGTCAATATCTCTACAAGAACATCCTCGTCAGCTTCTTAAAACACAATTCGATTTTCAATGAAAACTTGATAAAACACAAGGTATAACGAGATATGTAAGATAAGTTTAAAGTATTAATGTCCCTATACGCATGTATCGACTCCCGACACTCCTTCTAGAATAGAGGAAACCGGTGAAAATTAAGGAAAGGGGAGAAAAATGGTCAAGTTGGAGAGACAATAGCAGGGTAGCCAACACTTTTTATGAGAAAGGTTGGCGTTTTAATATCTCTTTGGAATATTAACAACATATGACGAATCGAATATTTGGCATGTTTTGAGTGCAAGAATTGTATAAATAAACACGATCTTATTATAATTTTAAATTTACTGTCTTTTCTTAATTTCTTAATATTATTTAATTATTATGTGCCAGATACAGATTAGTTATGTAACAGTCAGTCTTTCGACAAAATACACAGTTGGGATTGGATATTTAAGATTGAGGAAATTTCGTGAAAGGAGGAGCCTGGAGAGAGAAAATAAAGTAGTATATATTTTATTTAGTTATTTAGGGCACTCTCTTCTGTTTTCACTTTTTTAAAATATTAAAAGCTTTTCTACTTTAATATTTGTGAATTTCTGCACACACGATTTTGAAAAAAAAAAAAAAAAAGAAAGGAAAAATTTTATAAAGAAAATTTAAAATGATATTTTATCATTTTTAGTGTTTTTAGAGTAAACAAGTAAAACTTAAAAATAAGAAAAATAAATCTATTGTCTTCTTAAATAATCTCCAGCCAGATATATGACAGGATAATCCCGTCATACTCACACGTGGCAGGAGATTATTGGGAAACTCTACATAATGTGAGCTCCCTGTTTGTACGGGCCCAGACAATTGTGAAAATCTACACACTGTGAGCCCTCTATATGTGGGGTCCTATACAATTATCCCAATAGGCTCCTGTCACATGTGAGTATAGCGGGATAATCCCGCCATACATCTAGCGGGAGATCATTTCTACAAATCCATCTATGAAAGAGTTTAAAACTAAAAATTGAAATATAACAAGAGCATGTCATTAATTACTTTAGAGCTTGTTTGATTCTCAATTTATAATTTTCTCAGTTAATAATTTTACCTACTACTGATTTGACAACTGCTCAATTACAACCACATATTTCAAACTTTTATACATTTCTAATACATATTCTATTTCTCTCCTCATTATAACTTCCCTACATTTGGACAAATAAAGAGAATAACAAGCTCTTAATTCATTAACATAGTGAACCTAGAGAAATTGAAGTCGTGACCAAAATAAAGACGATATAATCGTGTATTGAAGTGAAAACGACTAATCTTGACTCTCGTAGTCTCGTTATATCCTAAACCATACAATATTTTTGATTTTGAAACGACATCCGCACTCCACAGGAAATATAAGGTTTCAAATCTTGTATTGAAAAAGATTAAAGGCCATTCGTTCTACATGAAAAATCCCTAATCCCAATTGATACGTGTGGCGAATATTTTTCATTATACAATACATGTAATAAAAGCGAAAAAAGGATAAACATTCAGTTGTCAAAAAATTCAACTGAATTGAAACAAGTTCACTGACTTTTATCTGAATATCTATAGGTAACTATCAATTTATCTATCTTCGTCTTTTCTTCATCCAGATTGTCTAAGTGCACAATTTTTCAAGATTTCGAGTCCTTTTTAGAATGACTTTTGAAATAAAGATTCGGTGATATTTTTCGACCCATTTGAATAATTGTCTAAAAATTTTTAAATAAAGAAAATACAAGCACAGACAATCTATCAACATAACGAATAAAATTACATCCAAATAATACTCACACTAAATTAACATAACATTGGAAAAACTTGTATAACACGTTGTTGGTAGAGTTGAACTTGAGATCGGAAGAATCCCAAGGCTTCAGCCTCATCGGCCTCTGGCATCTCGAAGGCGATTTAAAAGGACTTCCTGGTGAAATGCTTACATACAAAGAAATGGAAACTATTTTAAACCGACCTAGTTCTAGATCTTTATTTACCATATTATGGGTCGAAAAATCGTCCAATAAGAACACAATTCGATATTTTGGAAGGTATGATTTGTCCATATCCAATGCACACGACAATGTGTGGTGCAACACTAGCACTAAATAAAACCTTTTTATATACAAAAATCAAATTGTTCAACATTGTAATAATCAAATAGCCATATGATAATAAATAAACTGCAAAGTGCAAACAGAAATTAGTCAAAGGAAAAATGATGGGGCAGGTGACCGCAATTAACGGGCAACCTTGTTTGGCTGCTAAAAATAAGCTTTGACTTTAGTATTTTCACTACGCATTATACGGCCCGTACTTGCATGCACACGTCATTCCCTCTCATCCGTACCTCATTCTCCTCTCATTTTCTTCAATCCCACATATTTTTTTGTGTATTTGTGTTTGTCTTTATATATAATTATCATTACCCTCCACATTTTTTTCACATAATAATCCCTACTTATATCCATGGACTACAAGAGAGTCGTGCTTGTTTACCGAGAAACGGTCGATACACCTCGTTTCGTTATGTTTTGACTTATTCATTTGTATTTCGATTGTCTGGTTGAATTTCTGACGATACTGATATATGCCTGTGAAAAGATGATGTATGAGCAACGGCAACACATGAGGTTGGACATAAGGAAGAGGCAAGAGACTCGGAGATCAAACCTCATAGAGGAAGAAAATCTCGAAATTCTTGATCTAAGTGGGATGTGTTTGGATGTCCTCCCAAATCCTACTCTCAGCCTAGGAAACATTTGCAAGTTAGACCTCTCCAATAACCATCTTCAGGTATTCATTTTTCTTTTTCTTTGTTTGATGATGAATCTAAGGGAATCTTTGATTATTTATTTCGATTTCGACTCTTTTCTCCATTTGATAGAGTATTCCAGAGTCGTTAACAGCAAGACTGGTGAATGTTGTTGCATTGGATGTTCACTCAAATCAGCTCAAATCCCTACCAAATTCAATTGGATGTTTGTTAAAGCTTAAGGTCTTGAATGTATCAGGCAATCTTCTTCAATCTCTTCCTCCGACTATCGAAAATTGTAGGTTCGTTCTTTCTTAACTCTCTCTATAACTTAGAGATAAATAATCTTGAGATTGTCTATTTGAATCTCTTTCATGATTCGAGCTTGTTATGGAGAGTTTTATGTAGAATTGATTTACTGAAAGTTGATTTTTTTACCTGTCAACGTGTAATGAAAATGTAAAGAAAGATTATTAAAAAATGGGAATTTTGTTTTTAAGATTATCAAAATTTTTTTTTTTTTAAAGTAGATTATCGAATCTTAAGCAACCCATCCAAACGTTTAAAAAGCTTGTTTTAGGGAGCTTTATTTTAAATTAAAAGATAATCACTTATAAAATAAACTTTAATACTAATTACATATTTTTATTAAAAACTAATTTTCATTCTTGTTAATAATCTTTTTTTACATCCAACCCTACATTCGGTCAAAAGTCAAAACTTACAGTAAAGCTGTTCATTTCTTTGTATCCTAATATGTCTGTTACTAGCACGCGCTCGGTTGCTGTTTAGATGAATATAATATTAGTGCTGTCATATTTTATATGTCTGGATTCTCAAGTGGTTGTTATCTTTAAAAACCTAAAGTCAACGTTCATTTGATTGATAAAGGGTTAATTTCACAAAGCATCATCAACTCCTTTGAGTTAAAAATCAATTGAGTCTTTTTTCAAGTTACTGGGTCTCAACTTTAAATAAATTCACATGATAGGTTCTTTTTTATGTATTCAGTGAATATTGCCATTAACTTTTCAAAAAAATTACCGTTATATCCCTTAAAACTTTTCAATAAAATTACTATTATACTCTTTAACTTTTCAATTTTAAAAACAAATATTTAAAAATAATAAAAAAGAAAAAAGAAAACAGCAATTTTTATTATTTGACGGGCTTTTCCTTTTTTTTAAAATTTTTTTATTATTTTTAAATTTTTTGTTTTTAAAATTAAAAAGTTAAGGGTATAATGGTAATTTTATTGAAAAGTTAACGACATTATTGATGAAATCAGTCAAAAAGGACCTATCGTGCAAATTTTTGAAAAGTTTTGGACCCAGGAGGTCAAAAAAATGTTGGGGATCTAACCAATTCTTAATTCAAAAATTGTGGACGATTTGTGAAATTAACCTATTGAAAAAATCTGACAATAACTCAAAAGTAACGAGTTTAGTACTCTTGAAATTCATCTCCACTGTACAAAGACAGACTATTGAAACTTTTACTAATAGTGTACTTACTATTTTTTTGAAAATATCAAGCTTGGTATGTAAGAGTATCAGAAGTACTGTTGTCTGAGAAATGATTTTGTAGTTCTTGATATGTTGTGGTAAAAAGCTTCAATGTAACTAATGTAGATCACTGGAAGAGCTGAATGCAAACTTCAATAAGTTGAGCCATCTCCCAGACACAATAGGATTTGAGCTTCTCAACCTCAGAAAGCTTCATGTCAATTCCAACAAGCTTGCATTTCTCCCTCGTTCGACATCGCACCTAACCAATCTACGAGTCCTAGACGCGCGTCTCAACTGCCTCCGTTCCCTTCCTGAGGATCTCGAAAACCTTATCAACTTACAAGTCCTCAATATAAGCCAAAATTTCCACTACTTGTCAACACTACCCTACTCCATAGGCCTTCTCATTTCTCTAGTGGAATTGGACATAAGCTACAACAAAATAACTGCCCTGCCCGAGTCCATTGGTTGCCTGAAGAAGCTCCAGAAGCTCAGCGTCGAAGGGAATCCGCTTGTGTCGCCTCCGCCGAATGTCATGGAACTGGGACTTATCATGGTGAAAGAATACTTGTGTGAGAAAATGAATGGATCCCACAAGAACTCACCCAAGAAAAATTCATGGTTTGGTAAGTTGGCAAAATGTAGTACTTTCAGTGGTGCAAAAATACCAAGTGATGATAGAGAAAGGTTCATAATGAAAAGTTCTAGGACCATTGATGGCCTGGCTTCACCAAGATATCTGGGAATGTTTTCTCCAAAAAGGCTATTTTCACCAAAATCATACTTTTCTAGATGAAGTTAGAAACAGTGGATATGCACTTATTGTTTGACGTTCTAGTTTCCTTGTTTGTTGTGAGCGTGCAAGTGTAATAACTCAACATGCTTTAGAAATATCGAAGTTGTAATTGCAGTTGTTATCAGTAATATTCACGATTATTTCCAAGAATTTTAGCCAAGTTTCACTACAAAATAAAATTAAAAAATTTGCCATGATCATATAAAAAGTTAGAATATCAAACCTCGATAATCATATATACGGAAGTTCACTTATAGAATTTCTTTTATTTTAACCAAAACATCGGATTCAAAAAATTACAAACCAAATTAAAGCGAACCAATTTTAGTTTCAGACCAGAATTACACTATAACACTGAATTAGAGAGATGTAAACAGGTTTAAAGCTTAAAGATATCCAGCTTAGGGATATACAACTCAGGTTTATAAAAATTCCTATTAAAAAAAAGGTCTGTGCTATTTGAATAAAAACTAAAAAGGTATATAAAAGTTTAACAATATTGACATAGGGTAGAAACATGTTTTCCAACTTATCACATCATATCAACGCGGTAATAATCACATTGGTCATATATCTCTTTCACACTCTTTATCTACTTTCTTTATACAAATAGAATTATTCTTAAAGAACTCACTTTTAACGTAACTACACATTAATTCTTCTTCTTCCTTTTTTTTTTTTTTTAAATCACTTTTGAAAAAATTTAGAAGTTGAACTCACTTACTAGACCCAATGACCAGTTGGATTATGTAGCAAAAATAATGCATGTTGATGGAGGAAATGGATCTTCTCTAAAGTCAGATTTAGTTTTGTCAAATAATTAGTTTGGTTTTCTTATGAAAAAATTTTTAACACTTCCAGGTTGATGCCAGGTGGATAGTGACTAGGCTTGTGCAAAAAAAAAAAGGAGCCCGTTAGGTTCGAACTGGGATTGGGCCGAACATGCTGGTCCTAGTCCAAATTTTAGCGTTGAAAAAAGTCAGGCTTGGGCCTCAAACATAAAACCTAAATAGTTAGGGGTAGTGACGCTATTTACTTGAGAATTTTTTGTTTTCCCAACTTTACTGTATATACTTTTTTTTTTTTTCTAAAAATACTGTTTTTACTGGATTTTGTATTATTATTAGTTTATTTATTATTTAATTATAATTATCCAAACCTTAATATGATGATCTCTCTCTCTCTCTACCCGATTTCAACGTTTATGGGGGTGAAATTTTCATCGACGGCATCTACATCGGCCTCAACTTCCAATTTTTGTCTAAGTCTAACAATCAGAATCTATAGTCTCTTTTTCCAGCGTTCACGTTTCTCCAATTTCTCTTCATTCAAGGATTTCCATGATCCGGCATATGAAAATTTAAGATCTGGAGAATTCGATAAAGATCTACATTTATTGAAACATCTTTGCAAATGATTTTGTAGTTCATATTTCTAGAATATAATTATCTATTGTTAATTTTTCAAAGTTATTGTGTAACAATGTTCGTTATGGGTGTAGCAAATTATGTTATGTGTATAGCATTTATTGAAACATCTTTGTGAATGATTTACAGTTCGATATTTCTAGAAATAATTATTATAGTGATTCAATGTTAATTGAATTTAAGATATTGCAACACTTTTTATTATATAAATTAAAAAGAATAACGATTTCTACTCTATGGATTTGAAAAGAAAAATGAAAAAAAAAAAGAAGAGAGAGAAGAAAGAAAATAGGAAAATAAGAAAAGAAATAATAAAAGAAAAAAGAAATGGAAAAGTAAAAAATAAAAAAATTAATGTATTTGTCCGAACATATATGCATTTGTTAGAGACAAGAATTCCAGCCATCTCGTAGTTGTAGTTCAAGAATAAATTAATTGAACATATCCTATTAGACAAATAACATACCACGTTACATTACATTTCTATGTGCAGTATGCCATTTTTATACTAATATATAAGTGTAACATATCATGTTATGTAAATAACATACGTTGTAATACGAATAACATAACTTGTTCAATTGTAGCATATTTTTTTAATCAATAACAAATATTGTTACATGCAATAACATACTTTGTTACATGAATGACACGCGTCATATCACAAATAACATGGATAACATAGCATTTTATAGAAATTTTCAAGTATCCTCAAAATCATAAAATAATGAAGCTATGTTACATATAGCAAATCAATGAATAATGTAGTGTGTGTAACAATTATTATATATACCAAACTTATTATATCATCAAATGCTGGAATTCTGATGAAATAACAAAGAATAATAGGGAAAAGCTATATTACAACCATAAATCAATGAATATCAAATCGAATATGGTAAAATACAAGCTAATGAACAATTTTATATGAAGTTTTTACGCACAAATCATAGTAGATTTATTCCTCACCGTATTCAAATAATTTTATGAATCTATGCAATTTGATGAAGCTAATAACGACAAGAAATTCTGATTTGTAGTTGTGATTTCAATTTGATCTATCAATTTTTATGGAGTTCTGGATTTGCAGTGATTTGTAGGCTGAGTTTCGATTACATCGTTGAATTCTTTCTTTTTTAATTTTTGGGTAAATTTAATAAACAGTCATTGAATTATTAAATTGCAACTACTAACTCACTATACTTTGAAATATAACTTAATACTCACTGAACTTTCAACACAGTTCATCATCCATTACTTCATTAACTCTGCTTACACATGTGGCTAACGGTGTTATATGCGTAACGATGTAAAGTATAGACTAATTTTACTCACGAAATTTAAGAGTGAGTTAATAAACACTCATTGAACTTTGAAAGTATAACACTTACTCACTGAACTTTGAAATGTAATCCAACACTCACTGATCATTCAATCCGTAACCATTTATCCACTGAACTTTAAAACGTAATCAAATACTCATTGATGCGTGCTCAAGTTGCGCTAGTAGAAGAGTGTTTGTTCGTGTCCTATGCTCGGTCGTGGCTTCTGACTTTATAGGCGAGGATGGGCCAAATCCTTTGGAGATAGTCATTGAGGAGAACTGTGTGACCGAGGTAAAGTATGAGTGGGCTTCTAGGGAGTTAGTCTTCAAGGAGGTTTCAACCGCGTGAACCTTGTAGACTCCTTCGACCGCCCGACCTCATGTTAGGGGGAGTATCACTAGTCCCACAAACAAAAGCTCATCTGAGCCCTTTGGCCTTCTTAGAACGTTGGAAGAACATTTCCCGCTCCTCTTGTTCCCTCATCCGACCAAGTTGGCTTTTACAACATGATGAGGTTGGATTACTTTTACAACCTGATAAGGTCGGATTGTTTTTTCAACCTGATAACGTTGGTTGGTTGGTCTTATGAGCTGATAAGGTTAGCCTAATTGATCTTACAACTTGATAAGGTTGGCTAGTTGGTCTTACGACTTGATAAGGTCAGCCTGATTGATCTTACAACCTGATAAGGTTGGCTGGTTGGTCTTACGACCTGATAAGGTCGGCCTGATTGATCTTACAACCTGATAAGGTTGGTCTTGTAACCTGATACTGTTAGTGTTGATTTTGCAACCTAGTAAGGTTGGTTTGCTCTTACGACCTAATAAGGTCAGTTTTGTTCCCTCAACCTGATAAGGTTGGATCATTTTTACAATCTTATAAGGTTCATTGGGAGAGAAGAACTGAGGATATTTTTTCTACGACTTGATGAGGTCGATCATGATCTGAAAAGATCATCGAGTGAGATAAGTCATAGAGGTGGTTTGAAAAGACCATGAGCAATGATCTGCTGAGGTCTTAGAAGGCGGTTCGAGGAGACTAAGAGCACCGACCTGAAGAGGTCATAAACATGAGGTAAGGTTACTGTACTGTAGCGATTCATATTTTATCCATCACAGCATAGATTTATTTAAAATGACGAAGTCAGATGGAACAATTAAGCTCTTGCTCCGGGTGATGAAATAAGCTGGCAACTTGGGATTCATCTTGTTCTTCAACCAAAGAAAGTTCTAATTCAGTGTTGCACATCCAAGTCGAAACGCAGAGTTTCAGATTTCCAGTTTAATATATCTATCTTTCACCAGCCCTCTTTTCTGTACTGCGATCTTGGTTGTATAAGTCGAAATAACCCATAAATTAAAGAGATTGGACTTTGCTCAATGTCCTTGACAACAAGGTGATTTTACTTGCTTCTGAAGTAGTTGAGAAATCGTTCTCTCCAACTTTTCCTCTCGTAATTTCCTCCTCATGGCATTATAAGTAACAAGTGAGCAGCTTAATTCAGATTGGTGCGTGTTCAGCCTCTTGGATAATCTCAACTTAATGGATACGGAAAATTTGCTCAATTTCAAAATCTTGTAGGAGCGAACCACTCGAGCGACTCCATACGATCTCTTATTTCGTACTTGAATGAGATAACCAATGCTCATTACAGCTAGGGTAATTGCGAGAAGATAAGCATTACCATTGCTCGGTGCTGTCATTATTGATTGCACGTCTTTTAAAACATGGCACTTAGCTGGTTTAAAGCAATAGGTGGAACACCCGAACGTCCTTTAAAGTTGCTCACTTTCATTGTCATGAAGTGCTTGGTCTACTCCATTCTTAAAACAATATAAGAAAGCAAAATGTATCTAGTTTGGTTGCTCGTTTGCTGCCAGAGACGTTGAGAGCTTTTTCGAGCAAAAAGTCGAACGTTGATCATAAACCGTCACTACCAGAAACAAGGAGAAATCATGTGATAATTAATTATGAGAAGTCAAATTTAAGGCTTGCTTGTTGCAAACCCTCTCCCCTCCCCAGAGTTGAAGATTCGACAGGCTATGTTTGAGTGTTTGGTTTCTATTGGGTCAACATATTATGAGAAATTAGCACTGTACATCCAAGATATATTCAATATCATCTCAAAGGCTGTCGGGGAAGATGAGGAACCGGCCGCTCTTTAGGCCATTGAATTTTGGAGCTTAATATGTGATGAGGAGATCAAGATTTTGGAGGAATATGGAGATGAATTTACTGCTGATTCTAATGTTCCGTGCTGTTATTTTATAAAACAAGCTCTACCTGCACTTGTTCCTAGGTTAGTGGAGACTCTTCTCAAGCAAGAAGAAGACAAAGATCAGGATGAAAGTGCTTGAAATCTTACTATGGCCGGTGGCACTTGCCTTGGTCTGGTTGCCTGGACCGTGGGTGATGATTTTGTGCCTCTTGTCATGCCATGTATTGAAGAGCATATAACAAAACCTGATTGGAGGAAGAGTGAGGCTGCCACTTATGCATTTGGCTCCATATTTGAAGGTCCTTAACCCGATAAATTGACCGATATTGTGAACATTGTTCTAAATTTCATGCTGTGGCTTTGACCATTGACCCAAGTAGCCATTTGAAGGACACAATTGCATGGACTTTGGGTAGAATATATTTTGAATTTCTTTACGGTTCAACTGTGGAAACACCCATCATCACTCCAGCAAACTGCCGACAGATTATTATAGTTCTTGACTCTGGACTCATGTTAGTATTAGATGAAAGCCCAGAGCCGCCAAGTGTTGAGGCCGAAGAGAAAGTGATGAGAAGCTTGACCTCCATGTGAAATATCATAGCAAAATGGCGGTAGATGTAGATGACAAACTCATCCTTTGGGTTGCACAACTCAGGTTTCACAATTTCAGTGACCATTCTCATCAATAGAATCTTGAACACAGCTTGATCTTTGTCTTGACACCTAAATCGGCCTGAACAAAGTGATTTTAACAGTTCAAATAGAGAAATTATTATCACCAAATGATGGCACTCATAATTATAGGATATTGATCTGCCACTTTAGTTCAAATAAAGAGAAACGCCTGTAAAAACGAAATCTGGACTATTTGCTCAATTATATTAAAAAATATCTAGATCAGAAACAAGTCGGGGAAGCAGGCAGACCACTCCGAGACTAAATAAGCATTTCTTTGAAAAGAAGTCAAGAACTTCAAAAAATAAACAGGGCAAACGTGCAAGCAGGGCTTTTGAGAGTTTTATATCATGCAAGAAGAAAATTAAGTGCTTGTTTTATGTAGAAAGCTTTCAAACAACCATTTTTGTCCATTAGAGCTGCCACAACAAGGTTGATACTTTTGTGCAAGTTCTATATCACAGCAAGCTTCTTTACAAATCAAATATTAGGTGACATATATAACTGATCCCGTTTTATGACTTCATATTATCTTTTCCATCTAACTTTACCAACTTCTTAACTGTATAAGTATAGTTTATTTAATTCACAGTATATATCTTATTGTAATAGGTAATGTATATTAACTTGCTTGAGGGGCTGATAGTATAGTATTAATTTGCTTATCATGGTAAGTGTGCGTGTACATAATAAAAGTGATAATAATTGAAGGACAATAAACTTGGCTGAAAATAAAAGTGATTACTTCCCTGATGTTATTTATTGAGGTCATTGTGTGAGCGATGATATAAGATCAACGGTCTCTCGCAATCACTTTACACATCTGCTGCTTAATTTTCCCCAGGTTCTTGTTGAAGGCTGGTCGATTTCATTATCAACATAGAGCTCATAATCACGTCTCCACAAAAGTAGTTCTTTTTTCGTTTTTCCGAAGAATTATGGCACGTCTGCCGCTTTTCCCCAAATCTTTTTTCATGCTGAAAATTTTCAGCATGATATACTGAGGGAGGGCCATGCTAGTGAGCAAGTGAGCACCCAACGACATGATTTCACCTCAGTTATCGATCTTGCTGAGACATTGAGACCCGCATGTGAGAAGGTTCGTGAGGAGATTTTGGCGACCTTGGTTTGTCAAGAGGGTGAAGTTGTTAGTCTGGTTTCGGTCATGACACGGGAGATTGCTAAACTTGCAAATATTGATCCGACAGTTTTTTGGCATTAGTTGTGTGCGAACGAGGATGAGATGGTGCACATCCAAGAAGAAAGAGAAGCTGACGTTGCTAGTTCTCTGAGAAAAAACTACTTGATCTCAAAGATTGAGTGAATCTGATGCTACTAGTAGCCGTCTAAAGTCCGAGATGAAGGCTGAGATAGATCGTTTTACTCGGGAAAGAAATGAGCTGGTAGAACAGATACAGGAAGTTGAGGTTCGCTTCGAATGGGATGATAAAATTGCTAAGAAGAAAACACTTCAAGATTGCCTCCATGATGCAGAGAACCAACTCTCTCAATTCAAGTCTTGGAAACGTGATGAATTGAAGAGGTTTATGAAGGAGAAAAATGCTCTTGCTGAGAGGTTAAAGAGTGCTGAAGCACTACGGAAAACATCTGATCATGAAGAATTGAAACGATATGCGATATAAAAGATGACTTGCAGAATTGTGGGGTTTTTCCTTGCCGGATTGAGAATAGGCTTTTTGATCATTGGTTCCTATAGACGGCGCCAATTGATGCGTGCTCAAATTGCGCTAGTAGAAGAATGTTTGTTCATGTCCTATGCTCGGTCGTGGCTTCTAACTTTATAGGCGAGGATGGGCCGAATCCTTTGGAGATAGTCATTGAAGATCGGAAGAGCGTCGACCGAGGTAAAGTAGGAGTGGGCTTCTAGGGAGTTAGTCTTCAAGGAGGTTTCAACCGCGTGAACCTTGTAGACTCCTTCGACTGCCCGACCTCATGTCAGGGGGAGTATCACATATGTATGTATATGTATATAATACTAATCCACCGTTTTAACCTGGTAACTCCAATTCGATCTTGCTCAAGCACATCCCGTCTCATTTCTCCAGTCTCCAAACTCTCGGCAGCTACTTAGCCCGAAAATGCCACCGAAATCGGAACCCCAGCCAGGATCTCGCTGCCGCATTCCTACCCGAGTATGCATCTGAATCCATTGACATGATCCTCCACATTCTGTGGATTCCCTTCTCCTTTCTCTAGCCACCACATCTCCGCTTGAAGCTGCCTACTCTAACCCTCCATTCTGCCATGACAGTTTACTCCCTCATTCTCCTCACCTACTTCATGGTAGTTTCTGGAATTGTCTACGATGTCATCGTCGAACCCCCAGGTATCGGATCCATCCAGGACCGCTTTACCGGGGCGATACGGCCGTTTTCATCCCGGGTAGGGTAAACTGTCAGTACATAATTGAGGGACTCTCCTCTGGATTCATGTTCGTGCTGGGTGGCATTGGCATCGTGTGTCAACAGCCCTCAAACTCCACAGCAATTTCCTCAAATTAAGCAAGAAATAGAACAAGAGAATATTGAAACTTGGAAAAATAACTTTGATATTAAGATTCCAATCCAGAAAATCAGCTGAAATTACAGAATATAAGGGATGAGAGAGAAGAAATAAGAGACGAGAGAGAGAGAGATTCCCATTTCTGGCAAATAAAGAAAATATCCTAACTGATTCTTCTCTCTCCTAATTGTTTCATCTTATACTGTATAAAATAAAAGGAAGAAAACAGAAAAGCAAAAACGTGTTTGCTACTTATTACAACTTTATAAAAGACAAAGTTCTCTAAACGACACCGTACGGTGCTTCTTCAATTAGCCGTCGCAATTGCCTTCCTCCTCTGCCTCTTTCCCTTTTTACCCCAGTTGGTAGTTATCTTTTGTGGCTGACAGGCTCCCTCTTCAGTTGAACCTTGTCCCCAAGGTTCGAAGTCCGGAAATTGAGTTTGAATCCAATTGGCATCTTCCCACGTAGCATTATCAGTAGAAGAGAAAGCCCAGTGTATCAGCCATTGAAGGATATGTTCTGCATTTCTTTCAATAGTTTTAGTTTGAAGCACTGCTACTGGATATTGTACCATTTGCTCAGAGGAATAAGCTCCATGTAGAGTAGTAATAGGTACTACTTGGTTTCCTACTTTCTTTTTGAGAAGTGACACTTGGAAAATGGGGTGGATTTTTGCCTCTGATGGCAGTGCCAACTCATACGCCACTGGTCCTATCTTCTGGATGATCTGATAGAGGCCAAAGAAACGAGGGGACAACTTCTGGTTGTGGTGAGATTTCAGAGAAGATTGTTTGTAAGGTTGCAGCTTCAGATAAACCTACTCTCCTTCCTCAAACGTTCTGTCAGTTCTACGCTTGTCGGCATGCATTTTCATCCCATTCCTGGCTAAAGCAAGATTTTGTTTGAGCTATTGATCCAAAAAGTGCCTTTCTTGCAATAATTCTTCCACAGCTGCTAGGTTGGACTGTTGATAAGGACCAAAAGCGATATGTGGTGGTTTAATCCCATACAAGGCTTCAAAGGGGCTCATTTTGATAAAAGAGTAGTAAGTGGTATTGTACCACTACTCAGCTAACGAGAGGCATTTCAACCACTGTTTTGGATGTTCCATAGTCATGCACCTTAAGTACACATCCAGACACTGATTAACTCTCTCTAACTGTCCATCTGAGTGTGGGTGATAGGTAGTGTTCAAATGGAGCTTGGTTCCCAAGAGAGTGAACAATTCCCCCCAGAATTTGCCAGTGAAGATCTTATCCCTATCACTGGTTATGCTTTGAGGCATTCCATGAAGTTTGAAAATGTGATCCAGAAATACTTTGGCCACAGTTGCAGCAGTAAAAGGATGTGAGAAAGCCAAGAAGTGGCTGTACTGGGTAAATCTGTCCACCACTACTAGGATGACATTTTTTCCTTGGGAATTGGGCAACACTTCAACGAAGTCCATATTTATGTGGCTCCAAGAGTGCAAGGGCGCAGGTAGTGGTTGAAGTAAACCTGGATATGGGACACGCTCACTTTTGCATTTTTGACAGGTATCACATTGAAGGACTGCCTCTTTGATCTGCTGCTTCATTTTAGGCCAGTAAAAATACTGTTTGGCTCTATACAAACTTGCTGGAACTCCAGAATGTCCTTCATCAAAAGATGAATGAATAGCTTGCACCAATTTCTCTCTGATTCCATTCCATGAACCTACATGCACCTTTCCTTTATGTTTTAAAACTCCATTCTGCAGCTGGTAATCAGGTTTACTGTGAGGATCAAGTAATAAGACAGAAATGAGTTCCTGTGCTATCTTGTCTCCTTAATAGTTGGTTTCCAATTCCTGTATCCACACAGGTACCAATGTAGTTACAGTCATACAATCCTGTTCACATTCTACCCTTCTGGATAGTGCATCAGCCACTTGGTTCTCCACCCCTTTTTTGTATTTGATCTCATAGTCCAACCCCAATAATTTGGTGAGCCATCTCTGTTGAAGTGGAGTAGTCAGTCTCTACTCCAACAGAAATTTTAAAGAGAGGTGATCAGTCCTGATAATGAAGTGATGCCCTTCCAAATAATGCCTCCATTTGTTCACAGCTGTAACTAGAGCCAAGAGTTCCTTTTCATAGATAGAGAGCCCCATATTTTTTTTGCCAATAGCCTTACTCAAGTAGGCTAATGGTCTACTTTCCTGTATAAGCACTGCTCCTATGCCTCCATGGCTAGCATCTGTTTCTATCACAAAGGGTTTGGAGGAGTATGGTAAAGCTAGGACTGGTGTGCTGCTCATGGCTGATTTCAGGATACCAAAAGTTTCTTCAGCAGCAAGGGTCCAATGGAAATTATCTTTCTTAAGCATTTCAGTCAATGGCTTAGCAAGAGCTCCATAACCTCTCACAAACTTCCTATAGTATCCTGTAAGGCCGAGAAATCCCCGACGCTCTTCCGATCTGTTCCCTTAGGCTAGTTGAGCATAGCTTCAATTTTTTTGTAATCTGCTGCTACTCCATCTTGAGTGATAATATGGCCCAAATATTCTATTTGAGTTTGGGCAAATGAACATTTGGACCATTTAGCATACAATTTATGTTTTTGCAATAGTTCTAGTACAACTTCCAAATGATCACAATGAGACTGTAAATCTGGACTATATACAAGGATGTCATAAAAAAATACTAAAACATATTTTCTCAGTTGACTTTCAAATACATCATTCATTAAGCATTGAAAAGTAGCAGGCGCATTGATGAGGCCAAAAGGCATTACCTTAAATTCATAAAGGCCCTGATGAGTCTTGAAGGCTGTTTTGTGAACATCTTCAGGTGCAACCCTTATCTGATGGTATCCAGCTCGCAAGTCCAGCTTGGTGAAATATTTGGATCCTTGAAGCTCATCCACCTAGTCATCAATCAGGGGCATGGGGTACCTGTCTTTGATTGTGAGCTCATTCAATTGTCGATAGTCCACACAAAACCTCCAGCTGCCATCCTTCTTCCTCACTAGTAACACGGGTGATGCAAAGAGGCTATTACTAGCTTGGATGATGCCTTGATTCAGTATCTCTTGTACCATCTTTTCAATTTCCTTTTTTTGTATGAAGGGGCATCTATAAGGCCGGATCTTAAATGGTTGAGCTCCAGGTTTCAACGGTATATGGTGGTCCTGCATTCTGTTAGGAGGAAGCCCTAGAGGTTCTTGAAAAACCCCTTTGAACCGATTCAATAGGTCCCTAATTTCTGTAGGAATAGGCTCAGATTTAGAATCTTCACTTTCTGCTTGATATAGCTGAGCTACGATTCCATATGGTTGTTTGCTAAGTAACTGTCCAAATGAATTTCATCCATGGCCTATATCCTTCCTTCTTCATAATCATCTGTTAATGTCACTGTTTCTCCTTGGCAGTTAAAAGACATCAACCTTCCTTTGAAGTCCATTAGCATAGGACTAAATTGGCTGAGCCAATCAACTCCCAAGACCATATCACTCCCCCCCCCCTCTCCCCAAACTTCAAGGTTCTCATAGGAAACTGAAATTCCCATCCCTGCATAGTCCATGTCAGTGGCCTACCAATGTCATGACTCTCCAACGTCTTCCCCCCAGCCACAGTTACAGAACATGATTTTGAAGTTTCAATGGGAATTTTCAGCTTCTTAGTTAGCTACTCATCAAGGAAACTACGAGTCACCCCACAGTCAATTGATATAGACACGGCCTTCTTCTTAATAAATCCAGGGACTCTCAAGGTTTTATACATTTTTCCTCCAGCCAGTGAGTGTAGTGAGACCTGCATTACTTCACCCCCTGCTTCTTCTTAAGTTGGTTCATCTTCCTCACTCTCCTTATCAGGCATCAGCTTTCCATCTTCTTCTAACAGCATATAGTGTAATGATTTATTCTTGCATACATGCCCATAAGTGTATATTTCATCACACCTATAGCACAATCCCAGTGCCCTTTTTTGTTGTAAATCCCTTGGTGAAAATGGCTGCAGCTTTTGGGGATTTATTTTCTAAGGTTGGAGATTTTATATCAGGTGGTTTGGGGTTGTTTTGGTTCCAAGGTTTTGGGTTGATAGTAAGTCTAGGTTTCTGTGATTTGTTAAGGGCAGAGATCGTGGCTTCTTTTAGGGAGGCTATTTCATAGGCGTGGCTGAGGGTTATGGGTTTGTGCATTTTCACTGTATTTTTTTATCTCGGTTTTCAATATTCCACTAATAAAGACAGAAACGTAGTAGGATTCAGGTAAGTTTGGAAGGGCCACCATGGTTTGGGATCTTAACTCTTCGAAGTTTTCCTAATATTCAGCAATGGGACCATATTGTTTAATTTTGCAAAAGAGTTCAATTACCTCCTCTCCAGCATATTCAGCAAACCTTTTGCAAAGCCCTTCTGAGAATTGTGCCCAAGATGCATTAGGAAATTGGGTAGTGAACCCATTGAACCATACATTCGCCTTCCCTTTCATATACATTTCAGCCATTTCTAGTTTTATCCCTTCAGTAACAATATTTTTCTTCTTGAAAAATTTTCTGGCTTTTCTAAGCCACTCACGTGGGTTTTCCCCTTCAAAATATGGCAGTTCAATCTTAGGCAGACTGTACCCACACCTCTCTTCACTACACTTATGGGTGATGCTTGAATTAGACCCACCTGACCCAAGGATTCCTGGTCCAATGAACACAGGGGTGGGGGTTTCCTCAGGTTGCTTACCCGGATCTCCCAGCTATTGATCCGACAATCGGTTTAGCACTGCCATGATTGAGGCATGATTCTGATCCACTAATGTTTTCGAGCCCTTAACTTCTTGGTTCAGTGATTCCCTCTCCTGATCAGCCTTATCCTGCCTCGCCAACACTGTTTGAATCTGGGAAATTACTTAGATCGGAAGAGCGTTTCTCTACTTTATTCAAGCGTTCTTTATGAGACTTTAGTCGTGTACCTTCAGCCATTTCTTCCCAGTAACCGCACTGCTCTAATACCAAATTTGTCAACAGCCCTTAAACTCCACAGCAATTTCCTCAAATTAAGCAAGAAATAGAACAAGAGAATAATGAAACTTGGAAGAATAACTTTGATATTAAGATTCCAATCCAGAAAATCAGCTGAAATTACAGAAGATAAGGGATGAGAAAGAAGAAATAAGAGACGAGAAGGAGATTCCCATTTCTGGCAAATAAAGAAAATATCCTAATTGATTCTCTCTCCTAATTGTCTCATCTTATACTACATAAAATAAAAGGAAGAAAACAGAAAAGCAAAAACGTGTTTGCTACTTATTACAACTTCATAAAAGACAAAGTTCTCTAAACGACGCCGTACGGTGCTTCTTCAATTAGCCGTTGCAATTGCCGTCCTCCCCTGCCTCTTTCCCTTTATACCCCAGTTGGTAGTGATCATTTGTGGCTGACATCGTGCTGTTGGATCTGGTGCTAGATAAAAACCGTGCGAGGAGCGTGAAAGTGTCATTCGCGTGGGCCGGTGTTGCTTCTATCGTCATTTCCTATGTTATGAGTATGCTGTTTGTTCGCATTAAGATCCCCGGGTATCTTCGCTGAATTATATTCTAATTTTTCAGTCTTGCCTTTGAATTTTCCCATGTTTTACACATATTTGAATAGAATTGAACTTTTCGAGGTAGTTATTTGTTTAATTTAATTATGTTGCTGAGAAATGCATGGACGGAGTTAATGAATATTCAAGCTGTCCTTCATCTGTGAATTCTAACCAAAAAGAGTTAATACAAGTTTTAGTTGAGTATGCTTACTGATATCATACTCTTAACCAAAAAATGGTTAAAAAGAAGGTTTGGATATTGTTTTTCCCCATTGGAACATTGGCCTTTTTTTTTTCCATCAGTTCTGAGGCGTCATCTTTATAAATGGCTGCTTCTCCATGAGAGACGTGAATTGTTGTGTGATACGAAGCTTTACCTATATTGTTACCGCCCTTCGTTAATGAAGATGAAGATATAGATCAAGTTAAATCATACTACATTTTGATTCTATAAATTGCTCTGCACAATGGATGCATTAATGTATGCTTGGAGTTTCCATCAATTTACAGTGAAAGGGAATAACATATAATTGAAATATTATTTCAAGAGTTTTATGTGGAAAAATGGCTGATGAAAACACTTAAAAATGTGAGTTTTCATCTGCATGTCTTTTTCAGTTTGAAGATTCTTGCATCATAGATCTTATTCTAGAGCTTTTTTACCCTTGAAAGAACAAGGAAAAAAGTTTCCACTGCCAATCGGCAAACGTACTTTGTTTCTTGTTATCAAAAATGACCTTGTTTGCTTGGAGGCAATGATTTAAGCTTTCAATATGCTTGTTATATTTTGGTTCACGGAAACCAGCCATGACAGAATCAACATGGAAATTCATCCATATTGTGTGTGATGTTTAAAAGAAACATATCGTGAGAGTAGTGTAATTAATCACCGGTGGTGATCATCACCATCATTAATTAGTTGGTATTAAATGACAAGTTCAATTCAATAAATCACATATCTCCACGTTTAATTACAGTTATATCTTTCAATCACACGGTCAGTAGGATAGTGATTAGCACTATTCTCATACGTACCGATGTCAATGTGCCATTTTTAACTCATGTGCATGTCATATGGGCTGTTTTTAATCCATATGGCATGTCACATGAGCATGGAACTTATGTCAATCAATACACATAAGATTCAAATATGACATTGATAAACTACGGTGCGGTGAGGCTGGGTACAAGCCTCCGAAATAGAAAAGTTTTGAATTTCCACATCAAAATAGAAAAGTTTTGAATTTTCACAATAACATCGATGCAGTTAGTGTGATCAATACATTTTAAGATTGGAAGTAGAATAATTTTCATCTAATGCCAACCGCCAAAAGCTCGTGGCGTAAAAAAATGCACGCCATATGGACGTCTAGCAGTATAAAGTCGTTAGACATCTGGCATTAGAAACAAACTCGAAAATAGAACGTTGAAATCTTTTTTTTTCTTTTTCTTTTGAGTGTGCTATTTTCCTTACGGGTTCATTTGTTAGGTGAGTTGGTGTGTGCAAATGTATATTTTTGTTATTAAAATTTCAAAATAAGTTGGACATTTTATGGTTAAAAAAAAAAAAAAGGCTAATTTGCGCTATCTAACCCCAACATTTCACATTATTGTGTAATCTAACCCCAACTTTTGAAATCTATACACACACACACACACACACATATCAAATGACAGTTGCTTATAACGGCATACCACACCACTTGTCACTTTTAATTAAAAAAAATTGTTACAAATGTAATAGTGAAGTATTGAACTCATGACCTGTATGTTAAGAGTAACATGCTTTTAAACTATTATACTAGTCTTTTGTTTATTAATAATTTTCATTTATATATTATTATTCTAGCGTGTTTTCACTCAAAGAAAACATTAAATTGTTAATCACGACGCTCTTCCGATCTCTCTAAATTTATAAACATACGAAATTAGATTTATGAAAGAAATAAATAATTAATTTAATTAATATTATAATTTCATACGAAAAGTAGAATTGACAAATGGCATTTCCCAATCTGATTGGATTCCTGAGTAAACATGAATGTGAATATTTTTCTTTCTTTTTTATTTGAATATTAATTAACTTCCTCTAATATTGATTAGCTCAATTGAGAAGAAGAATATTATTTTGTATTGTTATTTTCAAGTTTATCTTCTAGAGATTTAAAAAATCTTACAAAAATCACGCTTTGTTTTTATCTATAATTACGAAATGAATAAATTGTAGTGTGTAAAATGTTTATCCATTTAAAGAAAAATAGTCGTAATTATTAATATTTATAGCGGAAAATATTAAGAAAAAATTACAATTATAATTTTTAATTAATCTAAACTAACGATATATATGTTTAATTAATTAAATATTCAATTTAATTAAGACAATTTACAAAAAAAAAAAAAATTTCTTAAATGAAATTTATTATCCGATGAATATGAGTTATCAAGTAAGTTCCTCATTCATATTTATTTCTATTTTTTTATTATTATTTGAAGAATACATGTTATCAATTATGTTTCTTATTCGTGTTAATTAATTTTCATTTTTATGATTTATGAACTGCAAATTTTTTTCTAAAAAATTATAAACTATAAATATTTTAATGATATCGACATTCATCCATCATTGCATAATCATATTTATCTATAATTTAAACAATTAAATGATGATAAATATGCGTTAGTTATTAAATTAAATAGTAAATCTTACTTCAAAAAATTGGATGGGTCAAGTAAAAGAGAATAAAAATTGCAAAAAATTAAGAATATCACACGAGTTCCGCTATAGGAAATAAAATGTCCAAAAAGATCTAATTAACAGACTTTTTAGAGGAAAAATTGCGGTACAGAGATACCGTAGACTAATTTACTTATAGATATATATATATATTTGCTACTTTTTAAGAACTATATTTGTTATTTGTTAGACTAAAATAGCAATGTGATATTATATATAGGTATTTGTATAAAATAAAATAAAGTATCACCCGATTAAAAATGTATATGAGGAAACGAGATATTATTCGGTTAAAATAGTATGTCAGAAAGGTACTTTCTTATGAGTATGTAAATTTTTATGTGAACGAGTATCGAGTGATACGTGTATGTACATACCATACGTATTACTAGACCGTTAACTAATAATATTAAATATGTTAGATGATATAAACGTAAAATATAGTAAAACATTAATCGTGTAAGATCGGAAGAGCACACGTCTGAATAAACGGAGAAAATTTTTATTTTACTCACGCATGCATGTTACTATGCATGCACGTAATACATGACATACGTCCAGGCTACAAGTGTGAGATGCTTGTAACTTGAATGCTTGATACACAGGCATAATAACATGCATGCATTAGGCGAAATAAAATTTTTGCATAAACGGGTACCTATTAATATATTATTAACAAAACATTAATTTAACGAGTCAAATACTAAATAAAAAATGTATATTTATTGCTTTTGTTATGCAAATCCAATGACACGTATTTGTTTAATATTTTATTGTTCATTATTATTGAATTTTTTTAAAATTAGTCTTCCATGGGTGAGATGTTAGGCTCATAGTTACTATAATTGATTGTGATTCGATCATTTAATTGCTAATTATTATAACTTTATATTGGTTGGACATGTGAATTTGAATAATTTGTTTGGAGGGGACTCAAAATTATAGACTCAGTTATAGATGCAGCCAAATATATGCTCAATACTCAAACATTTTACTACAAATATCTAGTGTGATTTGTGATTCGCATATCAATTCGTAATTATAGACAATACAACTGGTATATTGTACTTTATTTATGACATGCTGTTTAAAAAATAAACTTACACGTTAATTTTGATAATAATGTACACTATAGCTCTAACGATTGTCATTATAAAATCATGTTATTTTTTTAAATATTATATTTATTATTTGCACTAAAATAATAATGTGATATTATGGGTACTTGTATAAAATAAAATGAAACATCACTCAGTTAAAAAGGTATGTGGGGAAACGAGGTATTATCCAGTTAAAAGGGGTATGTCGACTATACTTTCTTATATGTGTATAAAAACTTTTATCTGAACGAGTATGTACATTACATGTCCGATACATATTATTAGATTGTTAACTAATAATATTAAATAAGTAAAATAATTTAAAAGTAAAAATAGTAAAGCATAAATCGAGTACATAAAATGGTAACTATTAATATGTTATTAATAAAATATTAATTTAACGCGTCAAGTACTAAATCAAAATTGTAAATATACTAGTTTTGTTATGTAAATCCAATAACATGTATTTGTGCAACGCATTAATGAGATTTTTTTCGATTCCACCGTTTGCAATGAGTAATGACATTGGTGTTGTATGATATTTTTGGGTATATTGGTATCCCGTATTTTAAGAGAATTCATTTGTTGTATTTAGTGATAGTTATACTTTTTTTCATTTTCAATTTTTCATCTAAGGTAGGCACGGATATAATATGAAATATGATATTATTTACTTTTACAATAGTATAATGCAATCATGCATAAATACACACATGAATAAAATGAGGTGTCATGTGAATTTTTTTGAGTTTTTCTGTATGAGCTCAATCCAATTAACTACATTATCTTTTAATATTCTTGCTAGCTGTCTTTACAACCCGAATTCCTTTATCAAAATTTATTGTCAAGGTGAATTATATGAATCCCTTTTATTTTATTAATTATCCGATATATTTTTTTGTTTTCGTTGTTACTAAGGAAAAAAGAAACATAACTCATGATAACATTAATTGTATCGAATGTCACTGAATTTTTACCTTACTTGCAAATGGATAAATGATATTTAACTATCAATAATTAAATCAAGAACTTTAATTTAATAGAAATTATGTTTCTCCACTTTAATTATCAACAATTATATCACAAAAGTTATACATAATTACAAGAATGTCACTTTGATAATGTTATATTATTATCTTATCATCATCAAATTATAGTTTTAAATTTTAAGAAAATGAATACTCTAAATGACACATTTTACTGAAGAGGAGATCGGAAGAGCGTCGTGTTAGGGTTCACAAATCATTTAACGTCTATCTTGACATATAATTTTAAATAAATTTTAACCAATTACAATGCATCGCAGAAATGTTCATGCTATTATTTCCTCATATTCTAACAATTTCTACTGAAAATTTTTATAAATTCGAATTCTTGAATGTGATACGATACTCTAGAATTTTCGACTATAAGTAGATGTTAAAGATCAATATTCCTAGTATATTATTATAGAATTTTTATTATTTGACTATATTGTATAGTGGCACGAGACTTATAATATCAAGACATAGAGATCGCATCATTTAGTCAAAAATTCTATCTAGATCAGATGCAGGTGACAAAATTTTTTATTATAAGAAAGACTCTGGTACTATTTGATCCAATACTTCCTTTTATAATATAAATTATATTTGTAAATGTCATAGTTTTTATATTATTTTATGACATCAAGTATCTAAATTTTTATTAAACTATTTTTTATGTATGATTTTTTTACTAGATCTCTACCCGTGCATCGGAGGGTGAAAAATATAGTTTGGAAATTATTCTAATATCAAATCTCACATTTTTTGCGCAATCTAATATTTTTAATTTAATTAGACTAAATACCTTTAAATTTTAATTGAACTAAAAATTCATAAATAAGAAATAACTAAAAATGAAAAAAACATATTTTGTCTCATTTGAAAAGAAAATATCAACCAATAAAAATTTAGGGATTACATTGTGTTAGATTGATCTACTTCGCAATACGCATAAAGCAGTACGGGGTGGACCGAATTGATGTGCTGGTCAGGCAATGCAATCGAATTTTCGATTCGTCTATCGATCTATTTCTTATTTTTTTATTTAATAAGTTTTCTCTCATTTATTTTTACATTTTTTATTACTTTTAATTGAATAATTGTTACTGATGGATCAAGACATACACTTCTCGTCTATCCTGTTTTGCAAGATTGCAGATCGTAAAGATCCTTCTCCGTTCAAGTAGGTCCTATCTAGATAATGGAATTGGGCATTTTTTGCTTTCATTACATTCGATATGTATTGATAATTTAATGAACTTGACAAGAGAACCAGTCTGAATGAAGAAATATTTTTATGATCTACAATTCGTCGAGCGTGATATATTAGAAGTGCCTGTCTTGATCCGTCCGTAACGACTATTTAATTAAAAGTAATAAAAATACAAAATAAATGAGAAAAAATTAAAAATGAAAAAAATAATAATAAATAGATCAATAGATTGATGAAAATTTTGATCCCGCATCGACCGACCTACAAATCGATTCGGTCCACCTCATATTGATTTAGGTGGATCAATCCAACCCACTATCATTCCTAAATTCTCATTAATTTATTTTTTTTCTAATATAACCAATATATTTTTTTAATTTTTTACTATTTTCTTATTTAACACTTTTTATTTCAGTTAAAATTTAAGGGTTTTAAAGTTTTTTTTTAAAGTTAAAAAGGTTAGACTGTTGGTTCGTCTATGGAGTACATCAGACACTATTTAAAAAAGGTTAGACTGTCTGATAGAGTATGTAGCAGCCTCCTCTTAGATGCATTGGGGGCTGGGCTCCCAATACATTTAATAAGAGACTGTCACTGCGTCCATCGGACACTATAAAATGATATCTAATAGACACCATAGAATATCCCTTTAGACTGTGCCAAAAAGATGAAATTTGATGTTAAAATTATTAAGTTTCCAATATTAGAGTTGGATCACACAATAATATGAAACGTTAAGGTTAGACAGGGCTAATTAACCCTTTAAAAAAAAAAAAAATCTCACATTACACTCATTGGCAAAGGAGTATTTTCCTTTTATTTTTTTTTTATAACGCCCTCCTTTTATACTGATTTTCTCAAATTCATTCCTCCAAAAATCGGTATGACGCTTCCCAAATGGTAAAGATGCGAATTGCGATGGGGATCCTCGTCATCATCAATGGAAGAAAATTGCTACCGGAGAGCCTCTAACCACCGCTATTCCGGTGTGGCCTTTCTCCACTGCGCCGCCCTCGTCCTCCCTTACCTAAACCCTGCAGAACTGGCTGCCGTTTCATCAACCTGCAAAACCCTGAATCAAATCTCCAAAATCATTACTTCTCGAAGAGCATCAGACGCTTCCAGGAGCTTCGAGACAATTCCTGCCCCTTTCATCAATCCCACTGTTGGGGATTCTCAACCGTACCCCTACTTCCTCTCCACCCCGGTCCAGACCCTAAAATTAAGCCTCGACTTTCGCCAACCATGGGGCCCCGACACTGATATCCGATCCGGATTCCTGTCCGGCCGGCCCGATCCGTTCCTGTTCCGGGTGGAAGGCGCGCACGGATGCGAGTGCGTAAG
>CAVNYN010003972.1:5078-45753 GCA_963692815.1 Nyctanthes arbor-tristis
AAAAAAAAAAAAAAAACCCCTTGGCCCCAATAAAAAAAAAAGAGGAAAGAACGTGGCTCCTGTCTAACCAGAGAGATGACGCAACCCTGTGTTTCCGACTTCAGTATCAGACAACTCCAAGCATTTCAGACGATGAAGGCCTGAATGTCAAACACCAGAATAGAGGTAAAACTCAGCATGCATACACATAAGCAGCAGGGCCCCAGTTCACTTTGCGAAAACACACACGCAGTAGCATAAAAATTAACCTGCAAGGTTAACCATTCCTCCATCGCTGATTCTGCAAGAATCCAGGTTTAAGGTCTCCAAATGTGTTAAACCTGAAGCAGCAAGAACATTCATGTATGTAACAATCAGCCACTCTTCAAAAACTTCTTAATAAACAGGAAAATACACTAGATACATGAACAACCAAAGCCAGAGCCACAACATGAAAGATTCAATGAAGGCAACCTTCAGATGAATTAATGAAGAAAACAGTATCGTATGAATTTTGAAGATGTATAGTTCCAAGCCTGGCAGGCTACTGATTGACATTTTCCCAGATTTCTAAATTCAGATTTCGAAATTTTTGTAGATATCTCGACTATAATCACAGGGCAACTGAATAACATTGCACTGGATATTTTTCTTTGTTTTCTATATCATTTTCTTTGGGGTTTAAGGGGAGCGAGATTAAGGCTTTGTTTGATTTAGATTTTTTAACATCAATTCTCACTCAAAGTCATTTTCAACCACACATTTATCGATTAATATAATCTGATACGTAAATTTGTAATTTCTCCTTACTTTTGAGCACACATTCTCCAAAAAAATCGCTTTTTCACAAAATCAATTTTCAAAAAATCAAACACTCTGTAATTGCCCACACATTACAATACGAACAGGAAGGAACCTCACCCTTCAGGTGTGCCAAAATATCATCAGAGATATCATTGAATCCTAAATTCAACACTCTCAGTTTCCGTAGCTCTGCACGAGGCACAGTATGTCAAAAGTTAATTTCAACCTCTTGATCTTCATGGTTAAATAACAAAGGGACTTCGTTCTTAGGCCTTTGATTCACAAGAAGGGATGTAAACATTTATACAAAACTCACTTGAGAACTTGTCACTCCCATCATCAGTCAAATTACACCTGCTTAGGTTCAAATACATCAAGGCACCAAGAGCTGCATTAAGCAGAACAGAACAGAAATGAATCAGAAAGATTAAATTACTGAAGAATTAGTAGGAACTATTGAGGTCATCTAAACAGGGTAGGAAAAATTGTTTTCTTCATCATCCAGATGATCCACTGCAGTTACATAATATACAACAATTATAACCTGAAAGAGACTCCAAGCAAGCAGCAGTAACAGGGGAACCTTCCATGTTCAGAAGAGCAAGTTTGTGCAGAGCTGCAGTGCAGACAATCAAGAATAGAAAATGTTAGACTCTGTTCAAAATCTCAGGGCCCCCAAGACACGCGTAATAGACCACTGTACAAAACTAGCAACCGAGGACTATTCAAATTAACTACCATACACCAGAGTTTCCATTTAGCATTTAAGGTGTCCCCTCTTCCCCGAGGATGGTGTGGGGAAGCAAAACTAGCAACTGATGACTATGCAAATTAACTTTCAACATACACCAGAGTTTCCTTTTAGCATTAAGCGTCCCACCTTCCCAGTGTGGGGAAGGAGCTAGGCATTTCAAAAAAATGATGCATGCCCGACTCTAAACTTGTTTCAAGTTATGTACTGAACAACAACAACAACAACAACAACAACAAGAAGCTCAAATTACCTTTAAGATGGCTGATTCCATAATCCGTAACCTTGCTGGATGAAATTTGTAATGATTTCAAGTTTGTAAGCCCTGTCAAGAAAACAGAAATAGAACGTGTGCCAAATAGAAAATGTTGTTCATTATTAAAAATCCTATCAAATTCCAATATAATTTAGAATTGAAAGAAAAATGAAGGCAACATTTTGCATATTTAACACATTTCTAGGATTTAAGAGAAAGTTGAAAGGGGCAGCTAAATAAAAGAAGTGATGAGCACCTGATAGATGCTTCATATCAGCATCAGTGATACAATTGCAACAATTCATGTTGAGAGACTCGAGCTTCACTAAACCTGCCAAGTGCAAAATAAATATCCGAAATGCAAACTCCACACTATCAAAATATTTTTCTGAGTTGAAAAGGGAAATTCATAGGAACAAGAGAGATTCATAGGAACTTGACAAAATCAACTGGATGTTATCTGCCCTTGAGTTGTGCCCTAATAACCATTTTGCTTTATTTTGTTGTTTGAATTCATTCCTTGTGTGCCAGAGGTGACCAAGGGGATGTCTTGGTCGCAAATGTTTATTCAACAGCCATCATGTTAACTTGTTAAACAGTACTGCAGCAGACCACATCCAAGATAGAATTCATTGGTCTTGAGAATTCTTTTGTTGCAACTAAAGAAAATAACACCCACCTCCAGTCACTGCAAGTTTCCAATACAAATGTAAAGATACTTTAGTTGGAGAAAACTCCTTAGATGCATGGCTTGCATTGTTATTGTGATAGGGTGGATGTATCTCTTCGATTGGAAGGCCAGGTTCATATGTCCCCCTTCCCACTTTGTAAAAACTCTCTTGATATGCAATTTGCATCTCGAGCTAGGATTTTCAAGCCGAGATGTCCCCCCCCCCCCAAACAAAAAGAAAATTGCAAAGATACTTCAAGGTGTATTTGAAGAAGTTTTGGAGGTGAATTTCATCGAATATTAGTTTGCATTTATTGTTTGATAAGAGGAAAAACTTTTCTTTATAAGATATATTTTAGCAACAGACCTTTTACTCATACGATTTTCATTTTCATCTAATCAGTAGAGAGCCATTCACAGAGTAAACAATAAAAACTGACATACATCTATAGACCAACTCTCACATGTCTCCATACTAGGGAATATGCTTAACAAGGAAACAAGGATGAGAAACCTTGATATCCACCCATGCCTTGACATAGGTGCTCAAATAGCCAACTAATGGTCTGACGAGTGAAGAGGAAGAAAATGTTCCATCCAATCCCCTGGGAGTAAACAGTAGAGGAAAAGAAGAATGATATAAATTTCCTCACTCAAACTCCATATCAATTCCAACACCGAATTCCGAGCTGTCTATAAGTGAACCAATAGATAATACAATCTAAGGGACTTCATGCATAACATGTACGAGCTCTGTTTACATGAGCCCTTTCTCCAAGCAATCAACAACAAACTTAAAAATTAATATACAGAAATAGGAAAAAAGCAATTATTACAATTGTTTTTCGAAAAGGAAAATTCAACGTGTTTACAAGAATTTGTAGTAACAACCTACCATTGAGGTGAACAAGCCCCCCGTGGATAGATGGACATCTCTCCAAGTCCAGCTTTACCAAGTTAACTAGTCCAGATAAGGAACTCATTCCTTTAGCAGTGATTGAGTTGTTTCTTTTAAAGCATAATGTTGTCAGGTTCGAAAACCCTAAAAGGTCAAATCAAACGACATGCATCATGCACTAGGTTTTATTAATGAAACCACTAACAAAAAATGTTATCCAACTAATAACATAATTATGCAAAATTGAAGGCTCGCCGCAGATTTTCAGAAGTTACAAACATAAATCTCGTTGAATAGGCAATCAAGAAAACCATTTCTAATAACTAGCTTATTTTCCTCAGTTGACATGAATACTGCCAATTAAACAAACAGGCAGAAAGGCATAAGCAATTGTGGCATGCAAGTAAACTGTGACACATGTATAAAGAGGAAAAAAGATTATAATTGGAGTTGCCCCCGCCGTCCCACTAAGATAGGCTTCGTCCTATTGTTGAAAAAGTAAAATTTAAGAGCATTTTCCAATATACCACTGATCTGTTCCAAGCCACGGTCTGAAATCTGGTCACAAAAATTAAAATTCAGGGCCTGAAGGTTCTTGCAGTCTTTAAGATGAAACAGCCCCGAATCAGAAACTTCAGACCCAGAAACATCCACAGATAGCAAAGATGAACCTTGTGAAGAGACAACATCCATCCAACTGTCATTACATCCTGGGTATTCTGCAAAATTAAGATCCTGCCAAAAAAAAAGTCATTACTTTCCACAATTAATTCAGATACTCAACATTACACGCTATCCATGTGAAAGAGATACCTGAAGAGCACAGTCCCGAAAAGCTTCTAGTATAGAGTCAGACAGACACTGGGAAGAAACCAGGTCGTCGAAAATCTGTTGACTAAGATCCCTTGGCAACATAGAGAAGGAACTGTATTTGTTTATGTCCTTCAGCAGAACAATCAAATTCAGTCGAGATGAAAGGGTAAATATTTCATTTCCTGTAGAATCTATTTTTAAACAGGCACAGACAATCAGAAGAGAAACAGAGAGGGTCACATACTTCACGAATCTTATAAATACATAATTCCATAAGAGATGGGCATCTTCCATTTTCTTGACTAACATCCATGGATGCTCTGGAAAATGAAGCCCCCAGCCATTTTGAGCTTCCACTTTTACAATACCCTCCAGAAACTCTCCCATGTAAGTTATCCTCGTTATCTTGTTGATCACGCTTCCTGGAACAAGCTCCCCCCATTTAGTATGACGGTAATCCACTTACATCAACGAAGTTGCAGAGAGGAAGTGGGGTGACCCATTTAATCACCAAATATCAGACACATGCAACAGGCTTCTGCAAAACTAAAGAACCAACATCAGAGGCTTTAGCTATAATGCTAAAATCAAGAGAATATAATTATAATATATAAGTTTGTCCTGCTGCCAATAACTTGAGCTTCTAGACGAAATAGTTTTAACATGCAGATTCCCTTGCAAATACTTGAGCTTTAGATGAGGTCTATTTTATTTCCAAAAGAAAAATGTAAATAATATGGTTGTCCAAAACTAATATGATTGGAATTTGAAAAATAATAATAATGCACATGGCCGAACACAACTCATCTCAAATAAAGCATGAGCAAATAACATGAATAAATGGCAATTACTCCAGCAGCATCAATGAAGATGTACATTACATTCTGTGAAAAATTTGTTAATCGTGACATGTATACCATGGAGAACTGTGATATACATCCTTTAATATCATCAACCTCACATACTATTCGTTGCAGAGGGAAATAAAAGAATAATTCACACTCGTAGCCAATTATTATTCAATCTGAGTTTCATATGGAAGAAAAACACCATCCTTTTCTTGACTCTGATATTGTAATAGTTAGTATCAAAATGCTGAAATATTCACCACTCGATTATTTCTTCGAATACAAGTACAGTAAAGCAACTATATTTTTTTGCGATAGAAAACCCAGGTTTCTAAAATTAAAAAAAAATAATAAGAAAATCACAATTTGCCAGCAGAAGAGCACTATTGTGATTGTAAACCTCCTCGAGTTGACCTTAAAGCTATTAATCGCTTTCCCTCGAAAGAACACATTTACTAATAATTAACCATTAAATCTGATAATATCCAGGCAATCATATAATTACCCAAAAAGAAAAGAAATGAATTTTGCTTATTTTAATCCACGACCCTTTAGGTGGCCAGCTCAAAACACTGTAAATTTGTAGTACTATTAAGAATAAGCCAAACAAACACCACAGAACCCTTTATCTATACTGTAAATGGGGGAGAAAATCATTCTTGAGGGGAAAAAATAAGAAGGCAATTAGAAAAAGCAGCAAAAAAAAAAAACTTTGTACATCCCAATAGATTTTTTTCACGGTATTTTATTTGGTAGAGAAAAAATGGAAACCAGTAGGAGAAAATCAAACCTTAATTCGACGATCATCGTTTAAGAGAAAGAAAGAAACAGTGTAGTGGCAGAGACGAAATGGAGATAAAAAGAAGCGTACAATAAGTGAAGTAGTTCAGTGGGACCCAAAGACCGAGCCATACTCCTAACCAACAGATGATAGCCACGTAATGAGATTCTAGGTTCGGAATTAGGCTGCTTCGGATAAATGATGATCGCTACGGAAGAGGTCCCGTTGGGGTGCCCAGTTTTTGCTTTATCAGGTCGCCTGTAGGCTCCACTTTGGAAGGTTTTGAACGCAACAAAATCTAGGGAAATTTGCAAGGAAAGTCCCTTAATTATTGAACTTGCGCGAAGTGAGTTTTCAATTTCTTATTATTGCAATCTAGCCTTCCGGTTATTGCTGACCACCTTGGTTATACCCACGTCTTTACCGGAAAGCCGTATTTCCTTATCTCCTTATCCTTAATCCTTAATCTCCTTAATAAAAGAGCTGGTTTCTCTGGGCCCATCGTCGTTGCTAAGCTGTCCATTAGCTTCGTCGTCAATTTTTTCCCTTCTCCTTCAGTACGCAGTGTCATCTCCATACTGTTTTCCAAAAATGCTCTTCAAATATTATCTAATCAAATCTAAATGGTCTCTCGTTCTCAGCCACAGAATTGGTTCTTCTCGAAGCTTGCCATTCCCAGCGTTGAAGATTTGTTCTTGAAACTTCTCTCTCTCTCTCGCGAAGAACTCTATTTCGTCAAATCGATTCCCCTCTCGGACATTCCATTGGCTTTGAATCTATTTCCTCTGTCCCTGGAAACGTCAGCCTCAACCGGAAATCTTCAAGTGCTACTCGTGCAGAACGTAATGTTTTTTTTATTCTAAAGGAGCCCCATAATAATCACCATTCTTTTACTTCCGTATTCCTAAGGAAATTTGCTCCTGCTGGGGTGGGTTTTGTGTATTTTTGGGTAAACCTGCCGATCTTAATTTTTTGAGGATTAATTGCCGGCTGAACAGTTGAGTAGAAGTTGTTTTGAGTGTTTGTCATATCATATCATAATTGGGTTAGGTAAGCAGTTTTTATTTTTCATTTGCAGAGTCATAAGTACAATTTGTAATTTGTTTTTGTTGTTACATGGTGAAAGCAATGTCGCTTTGTAAAGATTACTGGTTATCTTATTTTATAATGATTATTTGGAACTTTAGAAGCTTGAGGTTAAGAGAAATTGGAAGAATACTACCTATAAAAATAAATACAGGTTTGTCACAGCCTATGTAAATGAAAATGAGTTGATTTTTGTTGAGATTATAAAATATATAAGAGCCAGAAAGACATAATTAGGGCTGATTTTCTTTGAGTATAATGTGCTATTAAGGTTCTAATATTATGTAAGTCGCAAGAAAAGTGATCTTGGGGATTATTACAAAAGAGGACGGTAGAGATACATTGAAATTAATCTTGAATATGTTGACAATTATGAGACAAGTGAGTTACAAACACATGTTTATAGCTGAAATTTTATTACCAATTGTCGTAGAGAGTTTGAGACATGTTACCGTAATTCATTTCGGGATAAATTAACAGTTTAGGTGACTATTAGGAAAAGGGGGCAGCATGGAACATGTTTATATGTATGGGTTTCAAGAGAGAGCACTGGGGATTATGATGAAGGAAAAACCTCATTCGCACTGTAAATGCCTCTCTCAACTAATGGTATTTGCATAACAAATGCATCTATTCTTAACTTGAATTTGCTGGACCACTGATGGAAAAGCAACATGTGATTAGGATTAGCTTAGTTGTGATGTGGATCTAATGTTTCTCAATGCTTTATATCCCATCCATGCAACAAAAAGAGCCATGCCCTATGTCATACTGTTAGTGCTTTTGATGCCATAGTTTCTTTTTTCCTTAAAATTTATTTGATTTGATTAGATTTTTTTCCTCCAAAAATTCTTTCTCCGAGAAATTCAATTCATTAAAAGTTTGTTTTGACTATTAGAAATCAATTCTCCTGTTCAGGCGAGATTTTATATGGCTTGTAGGCTCATTGTTGTGAAACACTGAGTAATTCTGAAAAGAAAAGTAAATAAAGTCATACAAAAATTTTTGAAAAAATATGAAATAATGAATGCAGTAAAACAAGTACATGGTTATATGTGCTTTTATATTATGAGATTTAGACAGAATATGATACCCTAAAAGACTATGCCTCATGAGACTTTTGCATTTTGATTTTGAGGGAATCCTTGATTCTAAGACTGGAAATGCACCTTTTTTTCCCACCTTTAAAGCTGAAAATAAAATATCCTTAAACTACTTTAAAAGAGAGATAGAGAAGGAGAGAATAGCGGTAGAAATAAATCATGAAAGTACAAATAACCCAAGATATTTTACAGTTTCTAATAATAAAAATTTTATTAGGCGCATGTTTTGAAAAACAACAATGCGGCGATTGACAAAAAATGTGAAACCAAAGAGATTGCTTACCGCCAAATCTATTTGCTAAGGAGAGAGATAACCCGACCTTAAAATACAATCTTGCATGTATATTGAACAAAAAGATTTAAATTGATTATCTTTGTGTGGGTAGTTGCCATTATATATTAATCAGAGTTTGTGCAAGTTACACATTGTTCAATTTTGATTCTCTTATATTATTTTCTACCACACAGCTTTATGTAGTTTGGGCAATGATGTTTGACTTTTATGATCAAAAAATATTTATTAGATGAGTTGAAAAGTACACGTTAGATTTATAATACTTTTTATTTAGCATTGGTGTTCAATCACTTTCTTACTGGAAAAATTTTTCTCAAGTGCTAACTTAGAAAAATATATATCTTCAATTCAATTAATAATAATGTTTGAAGAATTGTTACTATTGTCAAGAACAACTGCCATTGAGAAAATATATAAATATATTTTTTGGTTTTTGAATGCAAAGTCTCCCGTCATGTGAGACCACATGTCTAGCCAATGGGTTCATGAGAACATTGATGCCTCTTTAGTAAAGAAAAAAGAATTAGCAAACAAAAGACGTAGAGAAGTGTATGCTTTTAGAAAGAAGGAGATCAACAAACGACGCCGTGAATTGTATACCGAAAGAAGAAAGGCAATTGCAGCAAGGAATTCGCAAGGATTTGAACTTTCTGAAACCATGAATGGATAAGGTTTTTTCTACACACTCGTGAAATAATGTTTACCTTCATTTCTTTCTATTATTAATTTAAGAATTGTGCCTTTTCAGTTTATTTATGCTTGTGACACTTCCATTTTCCATTTTTTTTTTTTGATCAAAGGTTTGCTTCCATGAATTTTGTAGTTACATCATCTTATATAGAGCCGATTCAACAACATGGGGAAGTACTTTGCTCTTCAGAGACCAGTATATATCTTTCTCCATTTGAAATGATTGCTTCTAAAGATCCAATGCATAAATTAGGCATTTTTGTTTAGATTTTAACACTCCAAAAATCCCTTTTTTAAAGGGACTGTTTAAGTTACTCTCCCATGCGAAGTCGTGTGTTAGGCTTGTATATTGTTATGAAATGGATTTTGTGGAGACATCTATCCTTCAATCAAAAAGTGATAGATTTAGTCATACATGGACAACAAAGATCTTTCCTTTATTTAATTTCAGAATTTAGACAGCAGACAATTGATTCTAATGAAAATCAAAATAAAAAAAGCACTTAATTGTTCATAATTATCGTCCAAGTCATACATGTTGAAAGTATATATGTTATTTATGACAAAATTGTTTTCTGTTTAAGTTGACTATCCTTTCTTATATAATTTTTTGTTTTGTTTTTCAATCACAGATGACATGTCTAACAAAAAGGTTGATGAAAACACTGCTGTCTTTTTAGCAAACAAAAAAGAGTTACCAAGCAAAAGGCGTAGAGAACTATATGCTTTTACAAAGGAGGAAAACAATAAAAGATGTTATACATCTTACGCAGAAAGAAGACAAGCAAATGCAACAACAAAGTTGCTAGAATTCAAGTTTACTGAGACCACGAATACTAAAGGTTTCTTCTCCTCAATTGTGAAATGACATTTATGTTGATTGCTCAATTTTCACTTTATTAATGATTGTAGTAATAATTCCATTTTTAACTTTTTGTTGTTCAAAGGCTCTACTTCAATGAATCTTGAAGCTACGTTATCTTATGTAGAACCTAATTATCAGATTGAACAGAATGGTAGAGTATTTTGTCGTACAGAGTCTAAAGGTATGTATCTTTCTCCGTTTGAAGTGCTTGCCACTAAAGATATAATGCAAAAAATTATTGTTCATAAGGTGCTATCTGAACCACACATGTTAAAAGCACCTGATATTTGCAAGTATTGTTATGCCAAAAAATTTGAACGGGAGTGTTGCACCTTTTGTTGTGATGATGGAAAAATAAAATTATGTTTAAATGCAATGCCTGATGATCTATTTAGTTTGTTTACACAAAATTTCGCTAAATGGCTTGAATTTAGATGTTTAGCACAAAGTTATAACAATCATTTTGCTTTTACATCTTTAGGTGTAAAATACGACAAAGATCTTTGCAAAATGGATAAAGGAGTCTACACATTTAAGGTAGTAGGTCAAGTTCATCACTATATTAATAGTCTTACTCCAGATGATGATAAACCATTGCACCTGCAGTTATACTTTTACGATACCGAAAATGAACTCACAAATCGCATTAATACTTCTGACAAATTCTCTGCATTGATGATTGAAAAACTAATGAACATTTTACAGATAAATCCATATTCTAAGTTTTTCAAATCACTGGGTAGTTATGAGTCATTGGAAACATACAAAATTACACTTAAATGTGATCATTCTCTTAACCAAAGAGTTTATAATGAACCAACTGAATCACAAGTAGCAATTATTTGGCCTGATAATGGTTTAGGCAATGAAAATGGAACACATGATATACTTATTTATGCAAAATCAGGCACTTCACATAAAGTTGATTATTATGATGGTTGTTATGATCCTCTTCAATACCCTTTATTGTTTGTACGTGGTGAACCTGGATGGCATAGAGGAATTGAAAAAGATAGTAAACAAAATTCAAATATTTCTTTTTATGGTCCAGAAGATCTTGTGGATTTGCGGAATGTATCGTCAGCTCATCAGATACTTGAACAAGAAAGAGCAAGTAAGTGGTCTTTTGAGTTATGGATTTAACAAATTATATGTAACTGAATTAAAAGATTTTAACTTTCTATTGCTTATACATTTGTTCTATGATATCTACATTTCGGAGATCTGAAGAGACATTAAAGAAAACCAAGAGACAAAAAGTGTCATGTCGAGAGTATTACTGCTATAAATTTCAAATTCGAGCTCCAGGTAATTCCTGTTTACTTCACACAGGTCGTTTATTACAACAATATGTCTTGGATATGTATGTTAAGATTGAAACTTCAAGATAGATTTCTTCCGAAATAATCAGAAACAAATACGTGCAGAACTTTATCAAGGAATTGTTGATTCTATTGAAATGGGTGAAAACATAGGCTATAAAGTTGGCAGAAAAATTATTTTACCCCAAACTTTTACAGGAGGTCCTAGGGATTGTGCTAGAAGATATATGGATGCAATGACTTTAGTTCAAAGATTTGGTAAACCCAATATCTTCTTAACAATTACATGTAATCCTAATTGGAAAGAAATACAACAAGAGTTGAAGTATAATGATGAAAGTTATAACAAACCTGATTTGTTTGCACGTGTATTTAGAGCTAAATTAGAAGAATTAAAGAACGATCTATTTAAAGAAAATATATTTGGAATAGTTGCTGCACATATATATGTGATTGAATTTCAAAAGCGTGGATTGCCGCACGCTCATTTTTTGATAATCTTAAAACAAGGCTCCAAAATTAGAACACCAGAAGATGTTGACAGAATTATTAGTGGTGAAATTCCAAATAAAGATAAGTACCCTTATTTGCATTCTCGTGTTGCTAAACATATGGTGCATGGTTTGTGTGGTATTTTAAATCCAAAAAATGTTTGCATGAGAGATAACCATTCTTGCAGAATAAATATCCAAAAAAATTTCAGAACTCAACTTCGTTAGGTAATAATTCTTACCCATTATATAAGCATCGAGATAATGACAATAAGGTTTTAGTTCAAGGTCAATTGTTAGATAATAGATGGGTTGTTCCTTATAATCCATTTCTACTAGCTAAGTATGATTGTCATATTAATGTCGAAGTATGCTTAACTGTAAAAGCTGTAAAATACTTATATAATTATGTATACAAAGGTCATGACCGGATAAATTTTTCAATAAATAGAGATGTTAACATCGAACAAGAAGTTGATGAAATTTCAAGATACCAATAAGCTAGATGGGTCTCTCCACCAGAGGCAATGTGGCAAATCTTTGGATTTGTTTTAGCCGAAAATGTACCATCAGTTTTTCAATTACAATTACATCTTGAAGACCATCAGTTAGTTACCTTTAGAGATTTGGATAACTTATCAACTATTATATCAAAAGATTATATACACCGGACAATGTTGACTGAATTCTTTCAAATTAATAGAACTAATGAACTCGCACGCACATTATTATATAAAGATTTCCCTATTTATTTTGTTTGGGATACATCTGCATGGGTTTGGACTCCTAGAAAATAGAAAAATGTTATTGGTCATATTGTGTCTGCTAATCCATGTGAAGGCGAACGTTATTACTTGCGTCTTTTATTGAATCATATAAAATGAGCTACATCTTTTGAAAATTTAAAGGTAATGAATGGCATACAGGCTGAAACATTTCGTGAGGCAGCTGTTTTGCATGGATTATTAAATTCGGATGCAAATTGTGAGTCATGTTTAAACGAAGCAATTACTTACCAAATGCCCATTTGTTTGCGTCGTTTTTTTGCCACAATATTGTTATTTTGTGCTCTTGATGATCCAAAGACATTGTGGGCAAAATTTAAAACATATATGTTTGAAGATTATGTTCAAGAGGGTGTTTCTGCCCAGTTTGCGGAGTTAAAAGCTTTACAGTTTATTAATAATAACTTAGAACCACTTGGAAAAAATGTAAATGATTACCACTTAGTGTCATTTGATGTAGACCTAACTGAAAGTGAAACATTAGCAAGTTTAATTGAAGAAGAAACAAGACCATATTTTAGAGGCTCAGACATTTTGCCCATGTTTAATTTAAACCAAGAGCAACAATATGCATATGATACAATTTTAGAGAAAGTTTTCACCAATTCATCGGGAATGATTTTTATGGATGGACCAGGAGGAATTGGAAAGACTTACTTGTATAATTCACTGTTAACAATAGTTAGATCAAAGCAATTAATTGCATTAGCAACTGCATCTTCTGGTGTAGCAGCATCTTTGTTGCCAGGAGGTCGCACTGCTCATTCAAGATTCAAAATTCCATTGGATTTAAATAGTGAGACAATTTGCTCCATAAGTAAGCAATCAGCTTTAGCATCTCTTTTTCGCATAACAAGATTAATCATCTGGGATGAGGCTCCAATGGTCAACCGAATTGTTGTAGAAGCTTTGGATAAAATGTTAAGAGATATAAATGAATCTAATGTAGCTTTTGGCGGAAAAGTAATTGTGCTAGGTGGTGATTTTATACAAATATTACCTGTAGTTCCAAATGGTGACAAAATAGACATAATGAAAACTTCTTTAGTTGCATCTGATCTATGGCCTCAATTTACTCATTTATCATTAGTACGAAATATGCGTGCACAACTAGATGTTGAATTTTCAAAGTTCTTACTAGACATAGGCAATGGAACAAAAGAAACTCATTCTTGTCATATGACTATGCTGCCATCTGAAATCATTATACCCTTCACTAATGAGAAAGATTCATTACAATCTTTAATAGACAATGTTTTCCCAAATATGAATAGCTATATCGAAAATCTAGATATGATGATTAATAGAGTTATTTTGGCTCCCAAAAATGAAAATATTAATTACATTAATAATATTTTACTGGAAAAACTTCCAGGAGAAAGTTTTAGATATTTTAGTTATGATCAGGTAATTGATAGATTCGAACAAAACATTCTAGAAGATTTTTTGAATACTTTAACTCCAATGGAATTCCCCCTCATGAACTTGTATTGAAAGTAAATTCCCCGTAATATTAATACGTAACATCAATCCTTTTGAAGGCCTTTGTAATGGAACAAGATTGATTTGTGAAAGATTTGACCGCAATGTGATTGATGCTGAAATTGTAGTTGGTGAATATCGTGGCAAATGTGTGTTTTTACCTCGAATTCCATTTATACCATTAGCAAGTGACAAGGGATCAATTCCTTTTAAAAGAACACAATTTCCTATCCGACCATACTTCGCAATGACTATCAACAAAGCTCAAGGACAAACATTAGATTTTGTTGGCCTTTATTTAACTAAACCAGTGTTCTCTCATGGCCAATTATATGTTGCTTTTTCTAGAGCAAGACGAAGTATAGATATAAGAGTGTTACTTAAACAGATCGATACAAAGTCATCTACAAAAAATCATGAACGTTGTACCAAAAATATTGTTTATCAGGAAGTTCTTAACTTAGTACACTCATAGTATGCTATAAATCTTTAATACTCAATGTCTTTGTTTCGTTAATGCCATATTGACATGTGCTTCATAGAGTCTTCTTTGATTTGTATTTATCAAATCAAACTTCTGAAAAAGGCTTGAATTTTTTGGTGTACACTGTCCAAACTAAACATTTTAATCTTCATGACGTACATCTAGATTTGTGAGTTATATCGTTATATTGTATGAGTGTTTGCTTTTTGTTCTTCATACTTTACCCCTGATATTAGAAGCATAATGCATGTGGGCATTGCATTCATTTTATGTGCTTTCTAGAAATACTCTCTGCCACTAACTTTAGCATATGCTGTGAACAAAATGGAGTTTCTTATTCTATTGAAATGGTTTCAGACTTGTGCTCGAAACAAAAAAGCTGTGCATTGGCATTAGAAGCGAATTATTGCAGAGAATTCAGAAATTGAAGACTAAAATATTTTGTATGTATTATCTTTTTTCTTTGCTTTTTTCCAAGAATCCTTACTTAACTTTTTCTTCTTCTATTTATGTGTTTTTGTTTGATTTGATCCCAGATAATTTATCTAGGATGTTCATATAAATGATTAATTCATTCAGGTCAGTCTCTTATATCATTGTGGTTAATTATTCTTTATTCTCATTTATTTGGGCTATTTGTTACAGTTATATGAATCTAAGATTCGTATTCTTAGATTCATTTTGTTTTGTTTTATCTGATGTAGCATGTTTAATCTGATGTAAGATACTCTTATAAATGATTAGTTAACTGAGTTTTGTATGCCATTCTACTTAATTATTCTTCATTTAACAGTAAAAATGAGATCTAGAACGGACTGAGGTTCCTAAGATTGAAGTGGTTATTATATAAGAAGACTGTCAACCCTTGAACTAATTCTTGTTCATGGTTTCCTAGAGAGACTAAACACGAGTTAGTAGTGCAAATTCTGATAATCTCTATGTTTTTATAATTTTCTGCACATATATAGTTGAACTCTGCTTTGCTTTATGCACAATGGAACTCTAATTTTTTTACATTTTGCTTTTCTATTTCCTTCTTTGGGAACAATCTCTCTCCTACATCATATTTTGTTTTCTGTTTCATTGTTTAATTTTTCTTTTCCAAACCCCCTTCACATGTTGCTTTAGACATTTTTCTGTTACTAGAAAGCTTCATTCTGAAAACCGAGTTAGGATTGAAGCAAACCAAGGTTTCTTCATTTCAAGATGAAGTGAATATTGAGAGGAAAAAGAAAGTTTGATCAGTAGATAATTTGATAAGAAGGCCAGTTTTCGAGATGCAAAACTGATTTTCCTTCTCCACAGATCAAGTTTTGGCACCACATTTCTTGACATTAACTGCCATAGCAGTGGCTCTTTCCTCAAATAGATGTGCAATCGCTCCAATGTGGTAATGTGTTGCTCATCTTTAGTATGATTATTTTCTTTTATTTTACCTTTGAAATTTCAGATGTAGTCTTTGTAATAAGATTGATGATTGCTCTTTTATGTTTTGAATTAATACTGAGTCCATTAGCTTTAACTCAAGTACTTTAATCTGACAAGATGTGATCATACAAAAATTACTTTTCTTTCACTAATTTACAACTAAAAACAATTAGCATATGCTTGCATTGACTTTCTCAAGTCACTTAATGACTCTTATCTATTTTAGTTGGTTTTTGCTATTAAGCAGTTCCAAAAGTATGCGCTTCATCACAATTGAGTATTTTTGTTAGAGGTTCTTATACTTAGCTGTTTACATCATGCTAGCTTGACAAATATAATTGAATACTGTCTTGAATGAAGATTAAACGCTACGTATGAATTTACACCCTTGGGATCACTAGAAAACCACCTCTATCTTAATATTCTCCCTCTCCTGACTCCCCGCCCCCTTTTTTCCATGGTTCTATTGTTTTGTTTCAATTTCTTTTCTATTTTTGTTCTACCTAGGATTTCTTTCCCTTACTAGGAAACACTATTAATTGTATAATAATTAAGACAAGTATTTTTTTTTAAATTAATTGTGATAATGCATTATTGTTTAGCTAATTAATAGCAAAAAGTTAGCTAATTAATAGCAAAAAGTTCACTTCAAAGTATCATTTTTGTCTAATTATTACTTTCAAAGAAACAGATCAAAAAATAAACAAACACATAAAATCACTTTTTTCTTAACTTATGCAAGCTTTTACTAATAAAATTATATAATAATTGAGACAAGTATTTTTTTAATTAATTCTGATGATGCATTATTGCTGCGTTATTGTTTAGATAATTAATAACAAAAAACATTCACTGCAAAATATCATTTTTGTCTAATTATTACTTTCAGATCGGAAGAGCGTCGTGTAAAAATTAAACAAACACGCCAAATCACTTTTTTCTTAACTTATGCAAGCTTTTACTAATATAACAGATTATGTCAAAAAATAATATATATTTAAAGTTCTTTCAAATGTGTATATATATATTTTACCTGTATGAAAAATAGTAACTTTTTGAATTTTTAGCAATTCCAGAATGGCCTCAAGCAAAATTATTTCCATACAATAATTTTTATTGGTTGATTAGGTGAACATTCTGATCACAAATCTTCAGAAATATTTGCTGCCCTTTAGTCCTGGTCAAAAGTGGAAAACATGGTCCTCTTCCAGTACAGACATTCTGAATTGAATCCCACACCACTACAGCACTGCTTTCCTACTTTACCACTTTTCAAAAAAGTCAATCTCATATCATACAGAGGTATAGTCTTTCCCACCTTTTTCAACAGTGCACTTTAAAAATATATCAGCTTATTATAATTTAAATAATTTAGTAGTACACATATTTTATACAGAAAACTTTTTCTACAATATCAAAATAGAAACAAAGGTAAACACTGTTTGTCTCTTTGTTTATAGTTTAAAATATATATGTGAGTTTGTGTGTGTCTGTGTGTGCTTGTATATAAACCTCTTTGTCAATCAAACAAAAACACATTCTAATTTCTAAGGAAAGAAAAAATCTGATATCAATCTCATCTTCTATATTTTCACTGAACGCTGGCCATTCAAACTCCAAGGCTTTCTATTCAAGGTATCAAAGTTTCAAAATTTCTATTTCTTTTTTCCTTTCAACATTGCTTATCATCATATTATTTTGATAAGTAGATTCCTAGTGTCAAACATAGAAATGGAGTAGAAAAAAACTTCAGTGACTGTATTTCCGATATCTCACTATTTCATATGCTTCTTGCTATTTCACCTTAACAGCTTGAAGAAGATGAGTTCTTCATACTCTCTTATACCAGACATTAACCCTGGCAGTAGACAACAAAGATGGACAGGCAAGGTTATTCTTGCTGGGAAAACACCACCTAGACTTTCTTAAGACAAGAAAATCAGATTCCAGAATCTACTACTAATGGATCTTCAGGTACCCAGATCTCCAAATAACCTATTTTATTTAGATAAAACCTTTTCAAAGATAAATCTCAAAGAATTCATAATATATACTACTCATAATATATAATATATTATATATATTTATTTATTTACTGCAACAGTATGTATTAAACTTGTGTAGTTCAGTTTTTCTTAATAGATGTTTTCTGTTTTAAATCTTCAACAAGTTTGGTTCTGAAATCCAAGATGATATTGTAACTGCTTCCTTGCTTACTGAAAAAACTAATAAAAACTATTTTACAAGGAAACAAAGTCCAAGGAACATTGTGGGAAGAATCCATTGATGCTTTTAAAGATGATTTTATTCCTGGAAAGACTTATCTCATTTCAAATGCTCATGTAAAAACAAGTTCAGAGCGACAAGGATCTTTTGGTGGACGAAACCAATGGACTATAACTCGAACTACCCGAGTTGAACCTGTTGAGGAAGATTACAAGTCTTTTTTGTTCTCTAAGTTTGTCTTTACCTCATTCGATCAACTAGCAACATATATGGACAAAAAGATAAGTATAGGTACTTATTTTGCACTTCTTTGTTTTTTCCCCTTAAAATTCATTTTGCACATTTTAGTTAGAAAATATATCTTTTTAACACCCTCTCCTTTAACTTTTCACTGTTTCTATTATGTTTGTAATTACCTCTCCTCTCATCTACATTAAACTAACGTTCACTTCCATTTTCTTCTTTACTTAGGCATCATTGGAGCAGCCATAGACATTCATCCAAAAAGACAAGTGCACACAGAAAGAGGACAAGTCTACGTGCAGGATATTATTATAATGAACAAAGAGTATGTTTTTCACACTTCCTTGAACTTCCACTTAATACTTATAGACATTTATCTATCTTGCTTTAAATCTGAAAATTTTTAACAGATTTGAAACTGTGACTTTAACTGTTTGGGATGCCTACGTCGACGCTGAAGGTGTAACACTAGGTCAACAAATACAACAACGACCAATTGTGATTGCACAGAATTTAATTGTCACATCATTTAGTGGTAAGCATTTGAACTGTCCTACTTTCTTCTTATTGTTGTAAATTTGCTAATGATACTGTTATACATTCAAACAACTTGCAGGAATATGTCTTAACACTCAAATTAACAGCTACTTTTACATTGATGGAGTCTTTGAGGAAATGAAGGAATTTAAATCATGGTATGTATTGCAAATTAAAACATCCTCTATACAAAAAATTAACATAATGCTCTGTATTTATAGATTTATTGTTATTTATGCAAATAATTTATCATTGATTTTTAGGGTCACTGCCAACACAGCTAAGATAAATGATATTATTGGAATTAAACAAAGTGCACCAGTTACCCTATCTAGAGTGTTGAAGCCAAAAGATGAACCATTCACAACTATAAAAGAAATTACATCATTGGGCCACACGGTAATGAACATTACTTATTTAACTAATTATTTACACATTTTCTGATTGTATCCTTTTTTGGTCCATCCATACAACTTTAATGAAATCAACTTACTTACATGGTTGTAGATTGAAACAAAGACAAATTTTTGGGTAAAAGCTACAGCCCATGTCTTAGTGCAGAAAATGCCGTTTTGGTTCTTAGCATGCAGTCTTTGCCACCGAGGTTCAAGTGCCAACAATGTTGGCGATATTTTTTTGTGCAGATACTGTAATAGTGTCTCAGCTATAACAATTGTGATCTAACACTAACTTTTCACAAAATACACACACATCCATCTTACTTAACATATTAGCAAAGCTAAGTTGTTTTCTATTTTCACAAGAGCAAGAGCTGAAGTAGAATTATGGGATTCAACTGGCATTGTTCAAGCTTCTATGATTGGATAAGTTGCTGAAAAGATTTTCCAGCGTTCAACTGAATCAATTATGATTAACACGTTGGTATGAGACAACTCTTTCACACACACGCACATATATGTGTGTGTATTAGAAGGTATTCATTTTCCCTAACTATACTTAACTCATATAGGAATCTACTAATGATGGAATGCGTATGCAAATTAATGATGATCATATATTTTACTTGAAAGCAACACCAAACAAGCCAAGTCCAGCTAACAATGGGAAAGAAATTCCAGCCAAAATCAAGTTAGAAATCATTTTCATTGTGCAACCGGATCCAACTAAATCAGTTGAACTAAAACCAACTTATATGGATGACACACCACCACCAAAGAAACGAAGTGCTGATCCACCTGCATCAATATCATCAATATCTGTGAAAAGAGCACTTTTCCAGGATCCTATAGAAGTTAACAGCTCCAACAAGAAGTTTGAAAAGAAACCACAGCAAAGTGATACCAAGGCCGGAAAGGAAAAGCTGCTTTAACTTCCTCCACCCATCACTTTCCTTATCTTTTGTCCAAATATATTTTGTCAGTAATGTGATGTCAAGAGCACAAGCAAAAAACTCCTCTAGACTTGTTAGGACATCGCATTCCCTCCCTTTTTGTGTAAATGTTTTGTATAGGTAGCAAAGTAGACCCCTCATGGTGCCATAAATGTAGATACATAATTGTGACTCTCATTTTGTATCAAGGTAGTAGCTGAAATTGGACTCCAAATCATATTTTCATGATTTGGATTTCAATTTATGTGTCTGCTACTTTCCCCCTTATACTCTAATGTAGTATGTTCAAGTTGCCCTTTTGTTGGGCAAAAATATATCATGAAATAATTCATATTATTTTTTCATAGAATGATTAGCCATGTCATCAACTCTTTCTTTGTTCAATTTTGAGCATGCAATATATATAATTTTAGTGTTAACTAGAATTTTCCTCATTGTACAATAACATGTTGTGATAGAATCACAACATATCTGTGGTAAGCAATACAAAGCAACAAACACAACACGTGCAACACACGTAGTATCACTAGTATATATAGAAGCTACAAGCATCACTAATGCTTATGGTCAGTCTTGTGGTGATTTAGAGGAAAGAGATAGGGAAAATATGATTATTTTACTTTAAAAAGGTGTAGAAAAAAGAGGTGGGAAAATGAAAAAGAAGAGAGAGATAAAAAATTCAAAAATAATGATAAAATATTATTGAAAGAGGTGAAGAGGGAAATGTATTTATAGGCCTTGTATGGGATTTGAGGAAGAAAAAGTGGAGAGAAAAAGCAATAAAAAAGATAAAAGTAATTTTTTAAAAAGGAGAAGTAAGAAAAATCGAGAAACACATGGGCCCCCTAAAAAAATGTGTTCTTTCATATATGGACATGGTCTATTTTTTCAAGCATTAGAGATGCTCTAATAGCCATCTTGATAATTTATAATTTCACCTATATATCATGGTAAGCTACACAGGTCACAAATTTTTGAGACTCTTACTTCTCGTCCTCTACAACATATTTCTCACTATAAAAAAATTCAATAATTAAAACTCACACGAACCACAGTCATTTTTTCACAGTTTCTTATAAATTCTCTTCATTTTTTCACTACACATTTTAAAAATAATCTCTTTTCACTCAAAAAACTAAAATTTTAGCTGCAAAGAACAAACTGTAATTTTTTTAAAAACTTGATGAAAGAGTCACTATAATTCTATTGAAAATTCAATTTAAATTTTATTATAAATGTAAGAATATCCAAAATTTTTTATAATTTCAAACAATAATATCTTTTCACCCGTGTAAGCCAGCTTTGAAATCCATTAAACATTGTACTTTTCTTGAATAGCCAAAAGAAGAAAAAACTTAGTTTTCCAAAAAAAGTCTACAATCTAACAAAATGACGAGTTCATAACACATAAAATAATACAAACGAAAATTTTTTATCAGTTATTTTTTATATATATTGATCAAAATTTCCTTAGGAAAACAACAATTTTCCATTTCAATGTCCACAAACGTATTTCAAGTCGGTAGAATTCTGTTGAAAAATGAATTTAAAAATTTTAAAAAGAATTGTTGGACTTCATGAAAGATTAATTAATAAAAAAGAGAAATTATATTCTTACCACAGTAATTTATCCTCATATCACATTTTCTTATTTTTTTTAAATATCGTTAGATGAAATTATATCAATAACCTTCTTTTAAACCCTTTTTTATATTTGAAAAAATTATTTTTTTCCTTCTCACACCACAATCATGAGTATCTTAATGTTATTTCTTTTTAGTAATATTTTTAATTTCTTTTTTAAATATTACTACAATTTTAATTTACAATTATGACTCCACAACTTTAATTTTTATAAATTTATCTTTTTTAAACAGTTCAAGTTTAATGTGTTCATGATAAATGATTTCAATTTTTTTTTAATTTTAAAATTTTTTTGTAAGCAAATTTATAGATTAATAAAATAATAATGAAGAGTTTGTTTGTCTTTTTCTTTCTTTCTTTTTTTTTTGGCCTTTTTCAAGTTTTATTTTAATATATTGATAAATGCCGTAAATTGTTGTAACATAAGAAAATTGAAGAACGAATATCGCCGACTACATAATTTTCTTTATAAAAAGCAAATAATTTTAAAATTACTAACAAGTTTGCGGTAAGTATTTGTATGTGTGTGCGCGCGCGCACTTATCACGGTTAATTAAATTTATTTATAAAACCAAGAACATGTGATTGTAAAACAAAATAAATGAATAAATCTTCTTCTAATTTTAAAATGAAATGCCAGTTTTTGTGGGCTGAGTTGATTGCAATTAGAAGTTTTTTTGAAAATTTGTTAAAATTTAATTGACTAATTGGGAAGTTTGGAGCATTAATTAATTTTAATTTTAAAGGTAAATCAAATAAATAAAATATATTTAATTTCAGAAGTTATAGATGACTTAGGATTTCATTAAATTAAGTTTGAGATATAGTTATTTAAGTCTGTATATGGACGTACATAGATAATTTGATCTTGTAAATTAGCTTGTATTAATACTTGTGTCAAGATCTTTGATTTAAGATCTAATTTGTATAATTTTTTGGTTAGGAATAATGTGTAAACGAAAATATTACGTAGTAAGAAAACATCTTAAAACATATAAATTTTTTACTTGATTTCATATTGATTATGAATAATTAATTTATGGGTGCATATGTAAATTGATAGTGGTGAAATTACTAAAAATATCATTTAACCGTAGTGTATTTTTAACACAGTGTAAGAATAAAAAACCATGGTGAGAATAATTATCTACAGTAAAAACAATTTGAAATTTTTGGGAAAACTCGGGAAAGATTTTTGCGCCCAGAAATTTTGGGGAAAAAACGCAAAATATAAAGCATGAGGGTACAAAACCCTAAATCTGTCTGTTCCCTTCTTCACTAGCACCTCTTGCCTCCCCCGTTTAGTCCTCCGCACCCTCTTTCTTATTTCAGCCGTTTACTGGCCGGATTAACATTCTTCAAGCCACTGGAAAAGAATGGAGGTGCAGGGGTTGCGCTCGTCAAATGCTGTTTTGGAGAGGGTGATATGTTCTGTGGTCATTGGAGCATTATTTGCTGCTCAGAATTCGCTTGCTTTGCTTCTTTTCTTGGTACATTCTTCGTGGGCCCTTTTCTTACAATCTCTGTGGTTTGAGTTTGTACGGCATATTTTTTTTGTTCTGGGACCTGGGCTCTCTTCATTCTTGCTTATTGGATTTTTATTTTTCCCAAATGAAGCATTTTGAGTTTTGCGCTAGCTTATTTTCTCTTCTTTCTTCTCGTTATTGCCTTGTTTGGTTTGTGGAGAGACTAGATGAGCAGTAGTGTGTTTCAATTAATATCTTACGGATTGGTGAAATTTTACCAGTGCGATGTCTATAAGTGAGAACTATTGTTTGGTAGACTGTTTAGTTATAAATTTTCATTTTCATAAGTATAAATTGTTTGGGATATGGAGCAATTATGCATATGTCCTGAAAATGGCCGGTGGAAAATCTTCCTCAACTTAAAAAGAGTTCAATGTTATGTATTTAATAATGGAGGACTAAAAAGCTTAGCTTTGGACCCATAGGCAAAATGCGTAGATCTGTATAGATGATTTTCTTTTTAACAATTAAACAGCTGCGTTGAATAGAAAGGCTTCCAATGGGTTTCTGCAATGAACAGTTTTATTAGTGGGTACATCTTCAGAGGACTACGTGGTTCCTGCTCTCACATGTTCAGTGAAGACCTATTGCCGTCGTGGAACTGCCGTAGTCTGTAATGTTCTCCTCCAAGGTCTTGCAGAAATCTAAATTGAGAAAAACTATGAGCCGGCTATATTCACAAAAACTACTCAGGAAATATTTGTGTCATGCTTGATCAAGCAAGGAATTGGAAGTGCTTTTTTTTTTATTTTTGTATTCTAAGAGAACAGTGACATTAAGTTGCTTTGGCACTAAATAAATGCACGACACAGAGATTTAAATTCTGCCATTTATTATTTGGCATCAAGGTCAGTCTGAAAGTTTCAGAAGATGAGCTTTTGATGCAACATTGAGCTTGTTGGCTTGCGGCAATCAGGCAGTCTTCCTTGTATTGGATCTTAGGCTAAGTTTATATTGTGGATTTTTAACCTAACACGCCGTGTTTGCGTAGAGACCAATTAATCTCTGATTCATGTACTTGTATTATGCCCATATATATATATATATATATATATATATTGGTTTTGTATAGCTAATCAACAATTGCCTTTTTCTATTTCCAGGGTGGAGCTCTGCCTTGTGATTTAGATGAGATAGGAATGGAAAAGAGGTATTAGGATTTTCTTCTTTCATACTATTGCATTTTACATGATTTGTTAAGAGACTATAAAATCAAAATGCAGCATGCTATTTATGGGTCTCTATCTCCAGCTACAGATCACGGTTTTGCTACCTTAACAAATCTGCAACAGGAAATAACTCTGCAGAATGTGTTGACGAGGACGAGGACGACGACGACGACGACGATGAAGTTGATGAGGATGATGATTTTTCTGGAGCAGGGAGCGATGTAGACGATGATGATGCTGATTCTGATGACATCCAAACTAATGGTGATGGAGAGACTGATGAAGACAACAGTGATGGTGAGGACAGTGAAGATGAGGACGACGACGACGACGACGATGATGATGAAGACAACAGTGATGGTGAGGACAGTGAAGATGAGGACGACGACGACGACGACGATGATGATGATGAGGAGGAAGATCAAAGGCCACCAAAGAAGAAAAAGTGAAAGATTTTAGTTCTATTCCTTGAACACTTGGAGAAAGTTGAAGTCTACATTCTTATGGGTTTATGATGTAGTCAGAATGATTTCTTTCTTCTATTTAATTAATTAATGAGAACTGAAACACCTGATTATTTGGTGACCTAAGCTTGTTCATCTTGGGTTTTCAATATATTAGCTTCACTGTATGTCGTTAAGGTCTGTTCTGGATCTCTATTCTTGTGGTTAGAATTTTGAAGTTATTGGACTAAAGCCTTACATAATCCCGAGTCTAGGTTAAATTGAAATGAAGTATTAGCAGTTGCAGATTATATAAATAACTCGTCTAGCATGCTGACTTTGTTGAGTATACATGCCTTGTATGTGATCACAGAGATTCCCAGATGAGTAGTTTTGAGGTGTTTGTCTGGTTGTCCCAAAGCGGGCAATTCAGACTATTCAGTAGACCCCCATTTCCAAGCGCAACTACTCTTATCTTATATATGTTATATTTTATATATATATATAATATATATATATATTAAAGTAAAAAAATTTTCCCGTCAATATCACTATTCTATTTATATGTCTTTTTTTATTTATTTTATTTTAATAATATATATAGATATTTTTAACTAATTAAGCTTCAAATTAAATTTTTAATATCTTTTATTTTTTTATTTTAGACACACATATATAATATACGTAATTATAATATATATATAAAATAAAAGTTATATCTCATGTTTGGATTTTCGAGTCGAGATACTTTCTTAAAAAATTAAAACAATAAATATATATATATATAAAAGTATATATCTATTCTCCCACTTAGATATGCTTTTATTTTATATGTTTTTAGTCGTATACACATTCTCATATTAATATATATTATGTATGTGTATATAAGTTTAGATATTGCAAGTTAATTTCCAATCTTATATTTTTTTTTGTACATATATATTATATAAATATATATATATATATGCACATTTTTAATTAAGCTCCAAATTAATCTCTAATCTTATGCTAGTTGTTATCCATTAGTGTTTGTTATATATGTATGTCTATTCTACTAGTTTTGAGGCTATCTTAAAGGATTTTATATATCTTTAAAATTCTAATAGTTGACAGACAAATTTCAAGTCTTAAGTTATTGAGGCTTCTTTATCATTTCAATTAAGTGCCTACTTATGATATTGGTGACATAATAATAATAATAATAATAATAGTAATAATAAAGAAGTATAATTAAATCAATTTCAAAAATTTTACTTTAATTAAATTCAATATGATAAACCACATGTCATAACATAAAACTTATGACTATATGTTTACTATAATACTTAATTTACTATTTTATTGTGAGAACCTATATATTGGTAAAATTTAAGTTAAGAGGATCTAATAGTAATAATACTTGATGATGATAATGTTTGGAGCAAAAATATACTTTAATTTTTTTAGAGTGAAAAGTGGTTAAAATTAAATCAGTTTCAAAACTTTTACTTTAATTCAATTCAATATGATAAACCACGTATCATAAAACATACGTCTATATTTTGGTTACATTGCTTAACTTATTTATTTTATTATTATTTTTTTGTAGAAACCTATATATAGTATTTGATGATGAAGATTTAGAACAAAAATAAAAAGTTCTTTTAATTCTTTTTAGAGTGGAAAGTGGTTAAAAATTAATGTTATAGGTAAATCATGTAGAATTTATCATTTTTTGTAAAATTACTTCCCTTGTGTCATTTGTAATAGAAGGGCGTATATTTTAGATTTTTTTTTAAGAATGGATTTAGTGGACAGTAATTTCTTTATAGAATATATAACACTATATGAGGAGATGCGAAAAATAAATTTTCTAAAAATATGGTAGAGAATAAATGTGGTAAAGAATTCATTTTGATAAATGAATATCATCCACACTCTAAATGTTTTTTAGAGTTTTTAGACTATACTTATTGAACAAAGATATGAGTGTATGATAATTTTCGAGTTACATAAATTTTATATGCCCACTTTTTCATGGTTTCTTAATTCCATATTTAACGTGAAATTGAATTCATATTAAAAAATTTCTCATCAATTCTCATTTTTTTTTTAGTTTAAAGTACAGTTTCATGAATGACAATTTAATTAGTTTTGTACCAAATGAAAGAATTGTACGCAGTAAAACTGTAATTAGTAGTAATATGTGTAAATGGATGAGTAATATACAATAATTTTTTTTGGTTAGTTATTCTATTTCATACAACGCACGGGTATACAACTGGTTAAGAGTAAAATTGTAACACTCAAGTTGGAGAGGTACTGTCAAGAATTACGTAGTCTAACGGCATACTAGTTCCCAAACTTTCAATAAAAGATTTGATTCCCTTCCATTACAATACTTTTATATATGAATTTTATTTTGTCTACAGACAGGCATAACATGTGTCAAACATCTAAGTTAGAAACACCCTACATTTGTAGTCTAGATGTAAGTCACGTATTGGCATGCATGCATAACAAAATATTTGCGTGGGGCAAAATAAAATTTCTTTACCTCTATAATATCAAAAAAATAAAAATTAGAGAGGTGCAATTTTCTTTCTTTTTTTTTATGAAGACTATACTTTCATTAAGACAAGTCACTACAAACTGCTGAGCCAATACACCAGAGAATACAAATATACCATGTACCACTAAAACCAGCAGAAAGAGTGAGAGAAGCAAGAGTGTGGGCAGCCACATTTCTATATCTAAAAATATGACTACATATGCCACAACCAAAGTACGGCCAAAAGCGACTTGATTTCACTGAGTAGAGGAGCATGATGCAGAAAGTTAGATTCCCCATTTAGGTCTTGTATCAAAAGTAAGCAGTCCGATTCAACATGGTTGACATTCAGCCCACGGTTGCTTGCAACTTTCAATTCCAAAAATAATGCCATCGCTTCTGCATTTTCGATAAAAAGGGCCCATCAAAGCATCCAGAGAACACTCTCATGAGAAAACCAGAATCATTCCGACCATCATAACCAAATTATTCTATATAAGCATTACTTTTCCAATTTCTGCCTTAGGCAGAATTCCTTTATTTTCCCCATCAAAGCGTCCAGAGAACGCTCTCATAAGCAAACCAGAATCATTGCGACCATCATAAACAAATTATTCTATATAAGCATTACTTTTCCAATTTCTGCCTTAGGCAGAATTCCTTTATTTTCCCCATCTATCTACTCATGAATATAAATAGAATAAATTTTTCTTTTGCGCTGGGCCTTAAATTTGTAACGTATCTTAAAACACAAGTCTACTATTGTGATCGTGTGAAAGAAATGTTTGTGTAGCATGATATGTGCGGAAATTAGTCTACTGTAGAGTTGTATTGCAATTTTCAAGCTAAAACTACATTGTGGAGAGATATTTTAGACCTTTTAGGTTCGGTGCTGTAATTATTACGGTCATTTATACCTTTGTTGTTTAGATTTAAATTGATTTGATTATAATTGATTGTTTTGATTTTAATTTTGGGTTAATTCACAAAAGGTCCTCAGCTTTGAGTTAAAAATCAACTGGGTCTCCAACTTTTTTTTGCTCTTCGGTGTCCCCAACCTTTCATAAATTCACACGATAGGTCCTTTTTGCCACTACTCTGTCAATTTTTCAAGAAATAACCATTATATCCCTTAACTTTTTAATTTTAAAAATAGAATATTTAAAAATAAAAAAATTAAAAAAAAAAGAAAAAACATACCCACCCCACCCAAGAATTGCTCCCAGAAACGGCAGCATTTAAATGAGGGGTGAACCCAATTTGTTGCTGGACTCCCTGCTGCCAGAAATGGGGATGCCGTTTCCAATAGCAAACATGCTGTCAAACAACATTTCAGGGGTTCGCGGCCGTTTCCAGTACCCAAAACAAAATTTTGGCTGTACGAGTTGGGGTAGGGTGTGTTTTTTCCCTTTTTTGAAAAAGTTTTTTTTATTATTTTTAAATATTTTGTTTTTAAAATTAAAAAGTTAAGCTGTATAATGGTTTTTTTTTGAAAAATTGATGCAATTGCAGGACTTATTGTGCAAATTTATGAAAGGTTGATGACACAGGAGAGTGAAAAAAATTACAGACTCAGCCGATTCCGAACTCAAAAGTTGGCGACCTTTTGTAAAATTAACCATTCAATTTTCTATTTATCTTCTTCTTTCTTATTTCTTCAAGACATGATTATAGTTTTGTGATAATCTTCATTTAAACTTACTAATCGGCTGATGAAATTTACTTTTTAGATAGAAAAAATGTCTAAAATTGTAATCATTTATTCTCATCATACAGACTTTACTTATATATTTCAAAATATTCTAACATATTCAGTCAGTAAATAAATAAAATAATTTTTGATAAATAATTTATAATTAACATTTTAAAGTTTAAAAATATGTCTATCATAATATAATTACATAGTAAAATAAAATACTTTATCTCCTAAGGTCACATAATTACATTTCATATTAATCTATGACAAGGTAACAAAATATTACAGTTGACAAGTATTTATAATCATAAGTTATTCAATCTTATATATTAAACATTACACAATTTTTTTTAATATTGACTGTGTAACACACGAGTAAAAATCTAATATAACAGTAAAACAATGCAGGCAAGAATATGCTTTCTGAGAGGGGTAAGGAAGCCATTAATCGGCTTTTGCCGAACATCACCATATCTCTTCTAGATAAATCAGGTGGCTCGTGAGAGAACGAATTCCACAACTTCAACAAAATGTGTCCTAAGTTAAAAACGCATAAAAAAATCCCAGCAATAAAAAAAACAAAACGACTAGGATACATGAAGGCCAGATAGCAACAGTTGTAGTACCAGAAAAAAAAAAAAGGTTCTTGTCATTCCGAACCCCACCAAAATTTAAATTCAGAAGTTCTTAAAACAAAAAATAAAAATAAATGGGGCTATAGGAAAAGTAAAAGATACTAATTATCCCGAAAATTTGATTTTAGCGCTATCCTATGATAAAGTTCGCCTTTTCACAACGTTGTACTCACCATTACAGTTATCATCATCATCATCACCAGAGCTCATCAAAAATAAATCCCAATAACTGGCCGACTTAAGTTCCCATACCTATGAGGCAGCAAACACAGCAGTTGTGAGATGACCAACCAACGCGATATGCAGACAAAGAATGACAGTCTTATCCTCGTTTTTTGTTTACAGCCCTCCCTTAGATCTTGAAAAGAAGTCCACCATGAGTGGCAAAGAAGGGGGCAAATACAAGCGATTCAACTGCCATAAGCTTGATAAGGATGTTCAGTGAGGGGCCTGAGGTGTCCTTGAGAGGGTCGCCAATGGTGTCACCAATAACAGCTGCCTTGTGTGGATCAGATCCCTTTGGCCCAAGGGTCCTTGCATGCTCTGAAGCACCAGCCTATAAAAAAATTTAACCCTTAATTAAGCAACTTGGGGAACATGAAAATACAACAAAGTCCATCACTTGAACTGTGGTGATTACCTCAATATATTTCTTGGCATTGTCCCATGCACCACCAGTGTTGGAAGCAGATATTGCTATCTGTAGGAATAGAACATGAGAAAATGGAAAGAATCAGAATAAATTACTTGGATGAGGAAAAAGCTTGATGGTAATTAATGTTAAAACTGAGAAATAATCAATCTCCCAAAGGAAATTGAAACTGGTACCTGTACACCAGAAACAAGAGAACCAGCCAGAACACCGGAGAGCGTCTCCACTCCAAATAAGATTCCAACAATGAGAGGCGTTAGCATGACAAGGGCACCAGGAGGAATCATCTCCTTGATAGATGCGTCAGTCGATATCTTCACACATGTAGCATAATCAGGCTTGGTATGACCCTCCATCAGACCAGGAATAGTGTTAAACTGCCTACGCACTTCCTCAACCATTTTCAAAGCTGCACTACCCACGCTCTTCATTGTCATGGCAGAGAACCAGTACGGAAGCATTGCACCAACAATCAACCCAATGAAGACCTTAGGGTTCAGAACGTCAACAGTAGAAATTTCAGCGCGACTCACAAAGGCGCCAAAAAGTGCTAATGACACAAGTGCAGCAGATCCAATGGCAAATCCCTGAAAAGGATGAATACATAGTAAATAGCTGGGAGATGTGCAAATTAAAAACCCGGTGTGAAGTAACAGACATAAGAGCATGGATTGCAAGTCATATAACATGTACTATTGTGAAACTGTGGTTAGACTGGTATATTAGTGGAGTTAAATTAGAAAATCCCAACAGATTATCCAAAGAGCAGTTGAAATTTAATTGAAGACAGGAATTCTTATGAAGGTTTAGTTGCCTAACACTTTAAGTAAATCAACCAATAAGCTACATTCCCAAACCAACCCGTGTGCCTTTTTTTCACGTGTCCACGGAGGATACAAGTATCCATGTGCGCTTGTTCTTCTGATTTAAAAAGATTAAAGCAACCCACCTTGCCCGAAAGAAAAAAATGAAAACAAGGATAAAGAAAAACATGAAAATACCTTTCCGATGGCAGCAGTGGTGTTCCCAGCGGCATCAAGAGCATCAGTTCTCTCACGAATCCTGTGGCTCATGCCAGCCATCTCAGCAATGCCTCCAGCATTGTCACTGATGGGACCATAAGCATCAATAGCCAACCCAGTGGCAATTGTGCTCAGCATTCCAAGGGCAGCCACTGCTATACCGTACATGGCAGCAAAGGAAAAGCTAACAAAAATACTAATTGCAATAGCAAAAATAGGAATGATGACTGATTTATATCCTAGTGCAAGGCCAAATATAACATTGGTTGCAGCACCAGTTCTGCAGGAATCAGCAACATCTTGCACAGGGCTGGAGCAAATAAACCAAACAGGAGAAATCAGATTCCAGAAAGAAAACTGATGCAATAATATGTATTCACGGATAAAGTGAAATTATGATGATAAAAGATAGTCAAGTTCACCTGTAAGCATTGCTGGTGTAGTATTCAGTCACAAACCCAATAATAAGGCCAGCCCAAAGCCCGACGCACACACACAAGAACAACTGCCTGCAAAGCCACATTATGTAAAGACACCAAAGTACATTTAATAAACATTACCTTGTAATAATGCTTTTTGAAGGAAGTGAATAGTTAACAATTAGGAAGACAAAAACAATGTTACATAGATATGTACAAAAAACTTACGGGACACTGACTAACTAGCAGTGCTTTTTTGAATGAAATGAATGCAAAAGCAATATGGAAAGAAACTTATGCAATATGAGGCTAGCATTACACAAAATTGAGAGCAATTACTAATGACCACGACAATTTCTGACCAAGTTCACAAGAAGAATTCTTCCTATGTTTCTTAAAGAAGAGTAAGGAAAGATGCAATGAAGTTAGCGAAACGATCTGTCCAAGAGAGACCAATAAGAAATTGTTGATATTTGACGAACAAAAATCCTATGCATCACTTATATGGTGTAACATCAGAGAACCATATCTTACCAGTTCTTCACAGCTTTTTGAGCACCAAAATTGAAAATTGTGAAGGATGATGGCAGGCAAGTCCAGGTAACGATTGCAATTCCCACAGTCATAAGCACAGTGGAGATAATAAGCTGCTTCTTCAATGCTGGTTCAATTTCCTTGACAGCCTTGATCTCGAAAAAGTCTGTAGCAAAAAGGGTGGTGATTAAGCAAACAAGGATTCCCATGGAACTGATAAGCAATGGATAACACATTGCGGTGAAGTCATGAGTTGTTCCAAAAGAGGAGATGGAAGCCACCACAAGGGCAGCACATGATGATTCCGCATATGATCCGAAAAGATCAGACCCCATTCCGGCAATATCCCCAACATTATCACCAACGTTGTCAGCAATCACCTGCAGCAGACAAAAATTACAACGATTGCAACAAATTTCATCGCCAATGAAGGTAACCTCAGGGAAGCAATGTGCTTACTGCTGGATTCCTGGGATCATCTTCTGGAATGTTCCTTTCAACCTTCCCAACAAGATCGGCACCAACATCAGCAGCCTTGGTGTAAATACCTCCTCCTACTCTCCCAAAAAGAGCCATGGAAGATCCACCGAGACCATATCCAGTTATTGCCTCAAAAAGACCTTCCCAATCGTCACCATAATACAGCTTGAAGAGGTTGATAGCAATGTATAGCACCAAAAGCCCATTTGCAGCAAGGAGAAAGCCCATAACTGCGCCTGATCTGAATGCAGTAATAAAAGCTTTGCCGACACCTTTTCTTGCTTCCAATGTAGTTCTTGCATTTGCATATGTAGCAATTTTCATCCCAAGGAAGCCAGAAAGGACAGAGGCGACAGCACCAAGCAAAAAGGATATGGTACTGAAAACAGCAGTTGCAAGAGCGGGCTTGCATAATTTCTCCTTGGCATAAGTGCAAGGTTGGCTCTTTGTACTGAACCCCTCCACCGAACCCAAGAAAAGAAAGATGAGAATTGCAAAGGCAACCATGAAAATTCCCACATATTGATACTCCGTGAATAAGAAGGATGTTGCACCTGTTAAAACCAAAAATTTAAATTCAGATGAGTAAGATCTGACATTGAGAATTTAGACAAAAGACACTGAAATTTTATTGCTCTGATAATATTTTGCAAGATAACTAACAGCTTGTTCTTTGTAGCTAACTTTTTAGCATTTTAGTTGGAGAGATTATTTTTAGAAACGTGTGACGCGAAAGTGGAGAGAGGTTATTGGGAAATGTGAAAAGTTACTGTTTATAGAGAATGTGTGGTTGGTATGAGTTTGATTTGTTAAAAAGTTCTATAGTGAAAGTTTTAGCTCTAGAGAACAAGCCCTAACATAGGGCAATATCATATTCATACTATATCTAACTTCCTTTGGACTTTTCTAATAATAAATAAACAGAGACTATACCCTCATCCCCAATTTAGCCCATGTTTGATCCTCTTTATCAAAATACATTATAATCTCACCTACCCCTGATTTGACTACTACCCATTTATAACTACAAATGTCAAACCTCTATTAAATCTACACCACTCATTTCACCTCTTTATAATTTCTCTTTATAAATCAACTACGATAAATTAAATCAAACAAGCACTTAACACTAGTATGGCTTTACATTAACTGAAAGGGAATGTCATTGACCAAAAAATTTAATGAACAGTTATACTAGTAAAACAACTTCAATAATCAAGGAATACAACACCAAATCCGTCAAAAACGAGCAAGTTTTAGTCAATTTTCTGTTATTTATTATTTTAGTTTAGTAAAAAAATTGAAGGTTACTCTTTAAGCTCTAAAAATATCTGAAATTTTCTTTACAATAGAGCCGGTGATGGAATTATGCTATGCTCCAACCGACAGCCAAAATACATCTTTATCAAATGATATTTTCCATGCACAACAAAATAACAACTTTAAATAACAGATACTACAAATAGCAATGCCACATGTCATACATCACGTGAAGAGCACACATCAAATTATTATCTTCAATAAAAACAATTATTATAGTATAATAAAGACAGGAAACTTTATTCAGTCATGACAAATCATGATAACCTCCCCAGTTGTTCCTTCAAGGTTGAGCAGAATACCGAATCTAACACCCTAATATTGTTCCAAAAATATGGTACAATAAAATAAAAGAATAATTAAATAACGCGCACTTTTAAACAAAAAGGTAAAAACGTAGTAGATCTATCTCCAGTGCCAGCTCGTTTGTGTCAACATTATTAAAATTGTCATTGCTTACCCCCCCCCCCCCAAAAAAAAAAAAGAAAAGAAAAAACCCTAAACCCTCTCCTCTCAACCGCCGATGAAAATCCGAAATATTTAAAAGAAAATGAACCTTAAAAAAAATGCAAAGTTTAAAAATAAAAATTTGTTAGAGCAATTATTTTGCGCAATTACAGAGTAAAGGATTTTGGTATTATCTCCAAAAGAAACGAAAAGAAAAATCAAGGACAGTTACTAAAGAATGTCTGGAGTAAATATAGAGGTTTCTTTAGTAAATAAATTGCAGATCCTATTCAAAATAAATCTTTCATCTTATCATTTGAAACCAATCAATTTGAAAAGAGTAAAATGCAACATAATAGCTAAAGCAAGACAAAAGGGGAAAGGTTAAATTTTTAATTATAAATCTATTATTACTTTCAGATAAATTTGAAGTCTCTGACTTCCTCGGCAACCAATTAGGGGCTTAAAGAAATTATTAGCTCAATTGCTTGAAATCTATTGTAATTCAGTAATTGAACCAGTATCAAGTAGTAATTTTTATGTACTGAATAGATATAAAATCAGATCTAGAGGAATTCTGGAGAGATCTGGAGAAGTCAGCAGAAGTTCTTACCCTCAGAGATGGCGTTCTGAATGTCGGCGCACTTAGCGATGACGTTTTGTTCGTTGATACCTTCCTCTTCCTCGATCAAGTAATCGTTGTATCCATTCTTGCCATTTTTGCTAGTCGGAGACGAGGCGGCGTGTTCCGGCGAGACCTTCACGCGGGAAACAAGGAACCACTGCACGAGGGAGAACACTATACCAATAACGGCGCAAACCGGGATCACGATCTCGGTCCCCAGATCTGAAAGCAGCGCCAAACCCATTCTCGCCGGAACCCTAGCCAGCAAATGATAATAATAAAAAATAAAAAACGAAAAACAGGAGTGAGAGTTGAAGAATTGGAGAGACACGGAGTCACGGTAATGGAGGAAGTGTGAGTGAGAGAATATTTATAATACTCGCAGCGCAGGTAAGAATCTCAGGATTAGGTGGACTTCAGTGTGATAGGACCTACGAAACCTCGCGTGGACCTGCTTTTTTGGTTGGGTTGTTAACGTTGCTCAATCATGTAAGTCATCAATTGGTTGGCTAAGACTCAAGTACAAGAGAAGTTCATTACACTTCGTATAGTGTTTTTTTTTTTTATTAATCAGTTAATATTAATACAATAATGATATACACAAATCAATTTTATGCTTTGTTGGTACATGTGAATAGAGAGAGATATCAAATTAATTTTATGCTGAAAACATGTGGTTATATATTGTAACATAATTTTATGTGTAATTTCAAGTTTAGCTATAATCATTCTATGGTCATTTTTTAATTTATATATATAGTCAATTCTTTATTATTGTTGTAAAACATTATTTAATACCTGTTATTGTTAATTATATATATATATTTTTTTTTTCTTTTCTTAACACGAGGAGAATCAATACTCCACTCTTTTGCCCCTTTTCTTTATAAGGGTGCGATTGTGATAAGCAAGGTTGTGGATGGGGGACCCAATTGAATTAGGGTGTTTAGTTCATTTTCTTGATTGAGATTCTCTTCTCTCTCTTTTTTGGTTAAAAATTTTGTTCTTGTAGATTTTACTTTTTATTTCAATGATAAAAGTTGAGATGCCATTGTCCTGTCAAGTAAAAATAAAAGAGAGTTCGGTTAAAAATTATCATTATTTCCCTATTCTTTTTCTTTTTTGTTTTTATTGTTAACATAGAAGAAACTATTGCCACACATGTGGGCTTTTTTAAAATCATTATTATTACATTACATTTAAAATATATATATATATATACGATTTAACAAAAGGGGTCAACGTTTTCATTTAAGACTGAAGTTAATCTTTAACTAACCAGAAAAACTTTAAATTTTAAAAAAATTAAGAAACGAAAACCAAAGTAAAAATAAATAATTAATGTAATAATCATGTCTTATTATTTCCTTAACGACCAGATCAATTGGTCGGATATTAAAATCAGAGAGGTGATGGTGCATTTCCAGCAGTGGACTTGAAAACACCAAATAGTTGCACTGTTTTTTAATATAATAATTTTATTGGGATTTTTCGGTGTAGGGTTTAATGGCAACTCCCTTTGAGCGGTTATTGACGTCCGCTTGTGTTGAATGGCGTGCAGAGGATAGGATAGTACTAAAATTTCGGTCTTATCTTAAAAATTTCAGAAAATTTATTTCTAATCCTTAGCATCTACGTATTTTGTGCGTTAAGTCGATAATGTTAAACGGATTAAGAGTGTCATTAGGAAAGGTTAATCCTTAACATCCACCTATTTCTATGCCAAGTGGATAAGTACATAAATAATCAATGGTGTTAATGCCAAAAGTAGATAAGTGTAACCACAATTAAAAGTCGAGAAGTGTTAGGTGGACGACCTGAATTTTGTATTCCTCTAGTTCTGATTTTTTGACAGAATATTTATGCGTGCCTATGTATTCAAATTTGTATCAATTACAGTATGTTTTGAAGTGAACGTAAATGTAAGTTGAATTTTTTGGAAAATTCTCAAACTTGAAGGCTCGTCAAATGTGTAGAAATATAACAAATCAAAGAATACTCCAAAATGACTAAAATTCAAATCATTTACCTAATTCAGTCCCACATGGCATGATTATTTTATTGAAGATTTTAACTTACCAAACACTTAAAAAAAAAAATGGTTACACTCTACGCGTTGTTATGAGTAAGGATGGCAACATATCAAACTTGTCCCTGACCTCTGAAACATTTTTTAGAACCCGCAGCCCGCCAAAATTCAGGGAGGGAACATGTAAGTACATGAGGGCGAATCGGATTAGGATTTTCACGCATTCAAATTTTTTAATTTTTAATTTATTATTTTTGTCTTATTTTTATTTTATTTTTTAAATTTAAATGGGGTGGGATTAACCCAACCCGTGATCTGATTTGTCTTGAAATAACCTGTCTGACCAACCCGTAGGTGAAATTTTTTTTCCCCCGTTTAGATGAGGGCTAATGGGTCTTCGATCGGGTCAATTGTCATTCCTAGTTGTAACTTTTACTCTTCAAGAAAAAAACCAAGGGGAAAAACAAGTCATCATTCTATCAATAAATTGTTTTAAACAGCCACTTAATTTAATTTATCAATCAATTTAAATTTAAAATTTTAAACATATAACAACACACTATTAACCATATACGTTATGTAAATTTTTACATCATTTTAATTGTTAACTGGACATGCTATAATGAGGTGACGGCACTTATATAAAATTCAAATTTAAAATCTATTTATAAAACAAGTAATTATAAAATGGTTGCTGGATTTTTTATTCACGTACCTTATAAGACAAAACTGCTAACTATTCCAATTCAGCAAAATTTCACCTTTTTCCCCTACAATGGGGGATATAGAGAAAGGGAGGGATTGGTGTAATTGGAGCTGGGATTTCCTTTTTAAAAATTTGAGTATTCAATCATTTCAATATGAACAAAAAGGGGGACAAAAAATGTGACAAAATTGACACGTGAGTTATGTGACAAGTGTTAATGTAAAAGTGATATAATTTATTAAAAAATAGATTATACCATATATCAATTTTATTATTTTTTGTATATGTATTTGTTCAAATAGCACAGCTCTTCCAATATATTCCAAACCACAACAATGTTTCATAAAACAAAATTTACCGTTGTAATAAACAAATATTTACTTACTGTGAACAGAATCACAGAGAAATGGATCTTCCTCTGCGTCATAAAAGATCAGTTGGAGAAAGTAACAGTCAACTTTAACGTCCAGTTTTATATGTCGGTCCCGTCAGCAAAACTAGACGGAATAAAGAATTTGGACGGAATATACCGTTCATCAATTACGGTTGGTAGTTTGCTTTCTATTGAAGCAGATAGCACGACAGGAAGGTGGTGGTGGCTCGCCTGTCAAGGAGCCCGGCTCCACCCCTTGTTTTTTTATATTATTACAAATTAAACTTTCAATTGGTTCCTTGTGGCTGCGAGATAATTTTCCTACTTGCCCGGGAAAATTGTTTCAATTGGCGTAATTTAGACGGCGGAGCAGATATTCAGTCCCTTTTTTTATTGATTTATTTATTATTTATCCAATTATTATATTTTGTTCTGCCAAGGGGATCATGACATTTGCCCGTGTCAGTTGGAGCCCAAATCTGGAATCAAATGAAAAATAAATAAATATTAATTCAAAGGTATTGGTTTGATTGATTATAGCAAGATTAATATTGAGAGAAAACAGTTAGCGGGAAAAAGAGGAAAGGAAAAAAATCAAAGGAAAAAACCTATTTTTAAATAATGTGTAAGGGAAAACTAGAAAAAAAATATATTAAAGTATTTTGTTTATTTTTTAAAAATTTTTTACAAATTATTTTGTCATTATTTATTTTTAAGGTACAATTGATATCTAATATTTTAATAAAATTATTTTTCTATTTATTTTATATATCTTTTTAATGAATATGGTGGGGGGAAAAGGTAACCCACCCACCCACCATGGCCCTTTTCCCCCTCTTCCCCTCTACATTAAATGGTTTTTGTGGGTGGAAAAACTCAGAATTTGGGTTTTTCCCCCACATTAATCATGCTCTTAGAAATGACAAAATGCTTTTTTTCACAACCTATTCGATTTATACAGTTGTATCCATTCAAACTTTTATTTGAGCTTGAAACCAAACCGGTTGATGGCAATATTTTAACATTTACCAACTAGTTAAGAGAGCACAAGCCCATCTTGGAATTGTGTTGGGGGACGCTCATTGCTTCACACTGGTTGACATAAGAGACATTATCTAGACTATTTTCTTGGGCAAATATGTTGACCTAGATTATATTTTTATTATTCTCTTAAGCTTACTTAATGCATAGCATTATAACAGGTTACAAGCGTATTCTAGTACTTCTAAACGTCTCTAATTTAAAATATGTTTTTACTATGATTTAAAGACTTGCCTACAAATACTAATGGAATTTTTTTCCTATTTTTCTGGAAGTCTTTATAAAATAAGATGATTTTACCATCTTATCTATTTCTATTGTGTGATTGAAGAAAAGTAATCCATATGTATAAAAGATTTTATAGAGACAGGGCTGGCCCTAAAAATTTTAGTATCCTGTGCGATAGTACAAAATAGTGCCTCATTCAATTAAACAATAAGGGCTATATTAAAAAAATAAATCATATTATAATCATAGTACTTCACTTTTCTTAGTAACTTGTTGGGTTTATGTTTTTTCCCCCACCCTTTGATGATTAGCAGCCCATTTAAATTTCAAAGTGGGCATATTAAATTTTTTTAAGTAATAAAATCCATTCTAATGCTTAATTCAATAATTTCCATTAAACTTTTTTAAAAAATTGGTGTCCCAATAATACCTTTTTTTTGTTACATTTTAAAATTTTACAAAAATTTTAATGTCACGTCTATAATAAAAAAAAGGGTCCCTTAGATGATGAGGCCATGTGCGATCACATGGCCTGCAAACTCTCAAATCCACCCATGTATAGAGACTTCCCTATAAATAATAAGACTAAAATCTGTCACTCCTTTTATTAGCATCCACCGATCCAGAACTTAATTTGAAAGCCATGGCAAGTGATTTTCCTTTTGTGGATCCAATGGGAACTTGAGCATATAACATCAACAAATTGAGTACATCAACAAATTGAGTATTAATCTATCAGATCATTTTTTTAAGTGATATAAGTCACATGGTTCTCAATTCTAGAAAGTGTGAAGTGTGAAGTGTGAAAAAGTATTAAGACCAAATATTAAGATCATACGAGTCTAAGCGTACCAATGCGTGATAAAAAAAGTGATTAATGAGTGATAATGCATAAACTGCGACGAAACGCAAAGCTCAAGCTTCAAGCTTAGGTGCCACCCTTGCGTTGCCTAATCGAGTTTTTTAGA
>CAVNYN010004157.1:832-34672 GCA_963692815.1 Nyctanthes arbor-tristis
CCCCCCCCCCCCCCCCCCCCCCCCCCCCCCCCCCCCCCCCCCCCCCCCCCCCCCCCCCCCCCCCCCCCCCCCCCCCCCCCCCCCCCAAACTTTCCTTAATTAACAAAGAAAGAGAAAAATCTGAACTTTTTATGCCCTTCCCACAATTTAATTATTATAAGCATTACTTTTGCAAGAATATAAGTTCCTATAGCTTGTATAATAAACACCTCACTCAGATTGAAGGGAGGGAAAAAAATTGAATATAATTTACCTGGTGTTCTAAAAAGTGTAAGGCACCAAAAAAGTCTCGGCCAAACCTGGAGAGTATGCGCGCACTTGGAGAGGCAATGTGATAAAACGCCGTCATTGTGTAAAAAGGCACTAGGCGTTGAATACAAACTTCAAGCTTAGCGCCTAGACATGTGCCAGTACGCACTTTTTAGAACATAGATATTAACTAGTCTGAGATTATTTCTCATTCCACTTTTCTCCCTACATTCTATCTACTGCCAAGGGAATCCGTAGAAACTGATCTTGAGGCATCTAGATGATTTAGTCGACATGTCCCAAGCAGGACTTCCGGTAGCTCTTCCTGCGTGTTTCCCTGCAAACACGAAAAACAGCAGATGTTTGATGGCTGGCATTCTATGAATTAGTCCTTCGACTCACATGACATACATTATCATTAACAAGAATCCTTATAAGCCACTCCATTCCACTCGTTACTAAGAGAGTATAAATGGCAATGTTCCTTTTTGGCCACTCTGTTTGGTTCATTATCCCTTTAGAACTTTACATTAAGGGCAATGTGATTCTTTACCTGTATCAGGAATGCCAATTCTATGACAAGATTGGTAAGGTATCCAAGAACCAGGTTGACAACGCCTCTCGCTACTGTGGACGATCCTACGTCAACATCAAGCTGAAAATCCCGACACAGTATTGTAAAAGGGTAAAATACGGCGATTTTTGTACTTTTTTAACCCTAGAACTAGAATATATACACTGCTTTTGTGCTTACCTCCAAGTAGTTCTTTCCTCGAAAATAACGGACTTCAAGTGCTTGACCTATCAAACCTGCTTTCTTTCCAACGCTCTGCTTCACTATCCAAGATCCCTATAAAGAGCAGTGTTTAAAATGTTTTAAGTTTGAAGGGATTAGACGACGCTTGAAATATCGTATGCTGATCAGTTAACTACCTTTGAAATGTATGGAATGAGCTTAAACCTTGAGTTCCTAAAAGCGTCGTCTCCATTGACAAAGCGTTCTAGCAAAGGCGTTTCTTCCAGGGGAGTTGTTAGCATATAATAGAGGGCCAGATTATGTTGAGTTGTTCCTGGAACCTGATTTAGTTGCCAAAACATACCAATCACACACCAAACTCTAGACGGACCGGAGATGGAACTGATAAAAGAAATAGACTTACTTGCATGTTGACAACGAAAAAGTACTCAGATCCTCCTTGAGCAGCATATTTCTGCAAATGTATGAGCAGATATTATAATCTTACCGAATCCAAATACATATAAAATCATTAAAAGTATTGGGAAATTATGTAACGAACCTGAACAATGCCTCCAGGGCGACTGGCAAGGTCGTCTTCACGTGTTTCAGATCTTAGCCAATCTGCGGCAACCATATGCATCAAGGTACCTTTTGCTTTGATCTAATTGAACAAAATGATTTTCCAGAATTACAACTTAAAATGCCGATTCCATTGCAATTTGAAAAGATCAATGAATTACAAATGGCAGCAAACTGAAGTGAAACTGAAACCTTTTGCTGGTCCTTTAAATAGTTTTCGCCACGGATCAGAAATGAGGATGGATCGGCAGCTGCCCAGCTGCAAGGCATATTGAAAGTTGGATCTTTCGGAAGCGTGGATCCATAACTGCATGATGTGCTTTCTTCCCAAGATGTTTCTTGCAAATCGGTGTAACCCCTTTTTTGGACTGGAAAAGTTGCAAGAAATTCATATCATTCCCAAAATAAATACTCGTCTGAAGTATACATTCACATCTATTGATCATAAGCTGTAATCATCCTAACGGGGACCACCTGCTAGGTCGTGTAATTTCTTCACAAAGTTTGCAGCTGATGGAAATTTCGACTGGTATGTATCCTGCATACAGCACAGGGAAAGCACAAAAACAAGCACCAGAGTAAATCATCTTCATATTCAGTTTTGGTTTGATTTATAACAGCAGAGAGGGATTATGATCTGCTTCGGATGCAATAGTAGGAAAAATATGAGTCAAAGGCCACAGAAAATACCGAGTAAGATAATTCTGGACTTGTGTTCAAGGGCCACTCGTCATCTGACCGGTCTTCACCAGATGGTTCAGGAACATCGAAAAACTCATCCGCTGCATCATTCAGTCCCATGAGATTTGACGTCCGTGGCACATCTTCTGGTATACACTCCATCTTCATCAAGTCAATTTCAGTTTTGATATCGTCCTCTTCACGATGAGGCACCCCTATTTCTCTTGTTATGTCTCCCAATAAAAATTCATGGAAATTATTTCCACCTTTCGATTTGAACATCTCTCTTAATGCTGCATATATGCAAGAATGAGTCCATCCATTTCAGCAAGTTTCAAATCGAAAACTGACGAATAATTACCTCCAACTCTCTCAAGAAAACTGATAGTTACAGATCTTGCAGATGCTTTCAATATATAGGATTTCCAGATTCTCCAATCAACAGCCAGCATGTGTTTTACAACACATTCTTTACCTTGATTAACTGGAGATATCACATATCCACAACCTGTTTAATTCAAATGTCAATAAAAATTTAATACACAGTTAAAAAAGATGACTCTTTTTCTGATCAATCGCAAAGAAAATGAAATACAGAAACTATAGTCAGAGCTCAAGCCTGCTGATATATTACTGATAGAAGAGAAGGCATTAAAAAATTTCCAAGTTTAAGCAGAAATTACTTTTAACACAAGCACGAACATATCCGCTTTGAGGAGGACACATCCTGTGGAATACCGAATGACAGAGAATCACTGCAGAAAGCCATTGCATCAGAAGAATTTCTTATTTTGTAACAATTACACATTTATTTCGAGTTTCATTTAATGAGTACCATATGTGCCATCGTCTTCCCTTCTCCAATAACGTCGAAGCAGTAAGTCTCTTCTTTTCATTGTCCTGAAGAAAAGGAAGGTTTCAAGTAACAGCAAGATTAGAAATGGATTATTATGGAAGTTATTAGCCTTACCATGGAAGCCAGTGGTTGTATAATTGGACATGAATTATATCTGTGTGGCCATCAAGGTGCTCAACCACGCAGCCTCTATAGAAACAGAAATCCCATCTGCATAAAAACACTTGAAAGGTCACAACCTCCAGAATTGTATCAAGAATGATACATTTTGGGAAAATCTGAGCATTTCATAAAAGTAAATGGATCAATCATCAAGCGCCATTTCTGGTACTCACAACCTTAGCAAATCCACAATGGCAAGTTCTAGAAATCTTACTCGGCTCTAGATGGACCAACTGACATAACCGTATGGAAAACAGCTTCTGATGTTCCTTCGACAACACCAACTGCCATTATTGCTGGGTGATCACCCCAATGCTGAGAATAACCATTCAAGAATATGTCAAGAAGGGAGATAAGTTACTAATTTAAAGAATTAAATTAATGGGCCAAAAGAGAATTTTACCCTCCCATTAGAATCCTTGTCTTTTGCTTCTTTGAAGAGTCGTAATCCTGAAGCGGCAACAAGATGAAATTGTCAACTCTAATATCCAAACAGCAAAGGTCATTTCCACCTCAATGTACTAGAAGTCTGTTCTTACCATTTCGACAGCCAAATATTTTCCAAGGTGAAGGTGCAATTACATCAGTAGTCATTGCATTGACTTGCAAAAAAGATGCAGAAGTTCCTTCAAGGGAACTTTCATCTGTCACACTCTTTGAAACACTCAAGCTGGCAAAACAAGGGGAAAATTAACACTATTAGGATATCCGTGTCTTGGGAACAATGTCAGAATTCGACTATGAAAAATTCTCTGATAAAAATCTCAGAGGAATTCCAGAAAGCAAAGTAAGATTACCTGAAAGGTTGCCATTTCCTCTTTGAGAAGGCGTTCATGTTTTTTACAGGATTAAATGCAGCATCCTGTAAAGAGCGGATCCACCTTGCAGCTTCTTCCGAACTGACAGCTCCAAACTATAAAATTCAACAAATGTTCAAGTTCATCATTTAGGTGAAAATTGTCAGCGCAAATTCTTAAAGAACTTAGATGGGAACAAAAGAAAAGAAAACAGAAACATACCTTCAGTTGATCATTATGATTCGAAGTATTGTACAAGGTGAAAATGAAAAACACCTGCAAGTGCAAAAAAAAAATTAATAATAATAATAATCTCACGCGTGCAAACGTAGAGCTTTCACTTTTTGCTTTTCATGTGGAAGCCAAACAATGTTAAGTGACATACTTTTCTCTGATGACTGCCTCTTCCATTATCTGTAACTCGAATACATGAGTCAATTATTGCACTTCTCAGAGGCTCCTGAAAAAATAATAGGTCAGCACATATAAAAAATTAGGAATAAAAAGGATATCATCTGATATATATCTGATGAACGGATTAGCAAAAACTTAATGATCACCCCTTCCAAGTTCCGTATCAAATCTCAATCACACCTCAGAAGTTAGAACTCGTAGATTGGGGAATGAATATGGCGAGGTTTCATGATTATGTATTAATAGGATAAATACAGTTCTTTCAAGATTTTGTTATGAGTTGCGACTGAAATTCATGGAAGACTTTATTTGTAACTAAGCACAAAAATGAAAACTCCAAAGTAACTGAGGCACAAATGGCGAATCAGATTTAGTAACAATGTTATAATAATTAAATCCCTCTCCAACAAAAAACCATTTCTAAAACTGACGTAGAAATTGCTTTACGGGAAAAATGTAAAATAAAAAAAATAAAAAAAAAGGAAAAGAAAATTCAAACCACAAATGAAAAGGAGGAAAAATCCATTACAAACGCTTAATCATTGGAACATGATCAAAAGGACACAAATCCTGGTATGTAAACACTCTTAAACGAGAAGCCAGAATCACGATTATTCATGAAACACCATATATCTTATCCTCGTTGAAAACAGCCAAGATTCATTTATTCCAATTTCACCATGATAAGGAAATTTAATTACAATCTCAACATAACAAATAAAAAAATGGGCACCAACCCCACCAAAAAAGTCACATTTCATCAAACAGAAGGCATTCACGGTATATGATATATGCATTCCTAGATTTTAAAAGTTCATATGTTTATTAGCGTGTTTATATGCTGTTAACACAAGATCTTACAGAGGGTTCACACGTAAATGTTGTATTCAACACGTCCCTCATTTGTTTCCAAAGGTGGGCAACAAATAATACGAGGAATTCAAGAGAAAAACATAGGTTTCCACAATGTAAAAATATACCTCTGTCTCAGAAATGGGGATTGATTTGAAGCTCTTGAGGCAATTATCTTCGAGAACGAAATACCTTTTACGTGAATATTGCATCCCAAATCGGTTAAAACGAATCAGGTAAAGCCACCCCTGCATCTTCCCCTCACTTTCTACCATTCCCATTTTTCCAATAACTCCCTAGAAAAGAAAGGAAACAAAAATCCCACCTTTCCTGATTTCTTTTCCTTTTTCTTCAAAATTACATTTCAGGATTATATCAAAAAATGCTTCTTTATCAAGCACAGACACACAAAAATGTATATACTCAAGGAAAAGAAAAAACAAATTATGGGAAGGTGAGAAAAGATGAAGAAGATTGATCCTCTGATTCCACAACAAGGGAATCAGAGAACCAAAGCAGAATGCTTTCTACCAAACTGCCAATGTAAATATGTAGGAATTCTATCTTATATATTAATCTTTTTCTCTTGTTTCCTATTTTTTTTCTTGTTCACTTCTCCTCCTCCTGTTTGAATCCAACTGATGACGCTATATTGTCTGTTGGCGGTTAGTTGGCTATAATTCTCATTTTACTATTTTACCCTTTTTTGTGATTATTTTCTTCTCAAAAAAAAAAGGAAAAAGAAAAATAGAGGTAACCCTTTTATTGTGCCTTTCAAGTTTCTAAACAGCCGATCATTTTATTTTTCAACATATTAGAAATTTATCATAGTGATTGCATTTTTTATTATTATATTACCTATATATATATATATAAGAAAATTAGTCTACAGTACTTTTGTACCGCAGTTTTCCCGTCAAAAACTATATTAGTAAGGTCTTTTTCGAGAGTTTGTTTCCTATTATGGTAACTCGTGTGGTATTCATATCCATCCAATTTTTTCAAATAAGATTCACTAGTCAATATCTATCATCATGTAATTATTTAAATTATGGATAAAATAATTATGCAATGATGGATAAGTGTCCATATCATTAAAATATTTGTAATTTATAATTTTTTTAGCAAAAATTTTGTAGTTTATAATTCATAAATAATCAATTGCTCACATGTGATATTCAAGGCCCAAATTAAATAATAAATTACGTCCCTTAAATTCACATGTGGATTCTTGATTGACTAACAGTACCGAGTTCAGTACTCTTGGAGTACTATAATTTTTTCCCAATAGTAGTTAAATGTTTTCACACTATTTTTTGTCATTTATTACAAGCATAAAATAGGAAGAATATAAAAATAAAATTTTACAATTCCAGCTACATTTAATATGTTTTTTAATCTGGGTGAAAACGTGTGGTTATCTATCTTAGTGGATGGAGGGAGTATACACAAGCACTTAAAAATTGCGCAAGTGTCAAATTGTTTAAATTAAGCGCACCAGGTTTAAATTTCAAGAACAACCATGGTTTTTAGTTTTTTGCCAATTCCGTTCTTCATATAACAGTTGGCATGTAATAATGTTTCCACCTCTAATAATAGTGGGTTTAAGCGTGGGTATGAAAAAAAAAATTTAAATTACATTGTTTTCTTTTAACACTCCGTTTGGCAAAAATTTATACTCCCTTCGTCCCACAAAAGATAATCTAATATATTATTTTCACACATTCTAAAAAGATGGTCCACTTACCATATTATGCGTGTCTTTAACAAAGTCACAACGAAAAATCTGTGTAAATTTTAGACCCTCTAATGTTCGACAAGAAAGAACATGTAGCTTCTCAAACTTTTTTGGCATAGAAATATCGATAATTAGTAGTCTTAAAATGCTTATTTCTCATGAAGAAAGTACAAAAAGGATCTCCAGCCAAAGTATGTTTAGATTATTCTTGTGCATATTTTGGAATCTTTGATGTTTTCCAATTACAAATGGCAAAAACATCGAATTCTCCATGAGGACCATGACTAACGGACTTTCTGCAATTTGCATATCACGAAGCGGATGTGAATTGGGGATCAAGTAATTACAAAAATATTAATTATACGCAATGAAACATGTTGAGAACAATAAACACGTTATTTAGTGAATATTGAAATGATTCCTTATCGTGTATCTAAGTTCATTGAAATTCTATAATGTTCTTATGTACCATAGTTGTTGAGCGATATTTCCGTGTAACGTACATGTGAGAATCTAACATGTGTGTGTGTGTGTGTGTCTATATATATATATATATATATAAGGAAATTAGTTTACTGTACTTTTATACCGCAGTTTTCCCGCTAAAAATTTGTTAATAAAGTTGTTAGACATTTTATTTCCTATTGAGGTAACTCGTGTGGTATTCTAAAATTTTCAATTTTTTTAGATTTTTTATTCTTTTTTGCCTTATCCATCCAATTTTTTGAAATAAGATTCATTATTAATTTAATAACTAATAGATATTTATCATCATTTATTTGTTTAAATTATGGATAAATTTGATTATGCAATAATGGATAAGTGTCTATATGAATAAGAAACTTATATTGATAATCCTTATTCGTTGAATAATAATAAAACAAATAGAAATCAATATGTACGAGGAACCTACTTGATAACCCATTTTCATTGAATAATAAGTTTCTTTTTGAAACTTTTATCTTTTATGAATTGTCTTAATTAAATTGAATATTTAATTAATAAAACAAATATATCTTTAGTTTAAGTTAACTCAGAAATATTTCAATACCCACAGTGTGCGTTATAAAATATGTCTACCTCCAATGATATATACAAAGTGTCTCATGATTTAAATATTTTTAACTGATTGAGCAAAATATTATTCAAAGTGGACAGTTTTCACAATGCCCGCTATAAGTAGATGATCATTCCTCGAATTTAACTAACATTATGATCAGATGATAACAAAAGTCATCATGCGAATAAAAAGGAATAATTCTATAAAAAGAAACAGGACTCAAATCAAATGCCTGTTTGTTACGAACATATATGTTTTGTTCAATAAAAAGAAATAGGACTCAAATCAAATGCATCTTTGTTACGAACATATATGTTCAGACATCTTTCGGCCTCTTTTTGGTACCTTTTATATCTTCATTGTAGATTTTCTTGATAATCAATTTTTTTTTTTTAATTCAATCTTAACTATATATTAACTTGCAATATTTGACTTTTCAGCTCAATCTCAACTACAAGTTATTTAAAAAAAAATATATCAATTTTTCCTGAGAACGTCTCTAAAGAAAATCTCAACCACATGTTCCAGATTTTTAGATGTGATGAGTGGTTATCTGACTGGAGAAGAGGGGAATAAAATTATTGTCGACGGTAACTACTCCTTCTTCTATTTTTTTTTTAATTTTTGACAAGGTTAGTATTCTTTGTTGGATTATCTGACTGGAGAAGAGGGGAATAAAAGTCTTTACATTAATGCATTTTGCCCACACTATTCCTTGCTTCGAATTTGTTGCGGAGCTCAAAGGTCGTGTAGCTGGCTGCTTTCACAGCCCCCAACCCTCCCCTCCCCCCCCCCCCAAAAAATAAAAAAAGCAGAGGAAGGGCCCCGGGGGGGGGGGGGCAGAGTAAAGAAAATGTTTGATTTCCAAAAAATATTGCATCTTCAAATCTTATTTTAGGTACGTTGTGTGACAATTTAAACTAATATACCGTTACTTTTTCTCAGTGAATCCGACCGTAGATTCTTGTTAAAGATTAGAAGGAAAAGTTGATTTGAAATGAACTGAAAGAGTAATGGAGAAGATGAAGCAGGAAGCTACGGGGGACAGATGCGCACTCTCTTTTTCGGGCCAATTGGGGGAGAAAAACCTTCCTATGGTCGGTGATTAGAGATCCACTGATCACAGATTACAAGGGTGATTTCTTCCCCGTATTGAAGGAAAAAGTAGTGTTTTCAACCATCATGTCCCTCTTTTCGCCAATTTTTTTCATATCATTTTCTTTAGTTGCTTCTAATTCCTTCTCAAAATCAATATTTCTTGTTATTATTGCTCCTTCTTATGGTAGGATTTAGAACGTGGTATACTACTTGAAGTATGTTTGGAAGATAAAAGAGCTTGGTTGATACCCATTATTATTTCCTATTATAATTTCGCCTACTACTAATTTGACAACTATTCAACTATCACTACACAATTCAAACTTCAATTAATAGGAAAACATTTTGGTATCAGTATAATGTCCATATAGCAACAATTTAAAAGTACACATAACCTTACACATATTTTATACATATAACAAAACATTTAACACCCCGTTAACATTGGGACGCTATGCGGTGACAACATTTTAACTGTACACTCTCATAGCCGCCTTTAGTTTAACATCCCTCTCTCATTGTTGTAGATGGTGCAATGGGAAATATGATTTTTTAGGTTGTAAACCATACAAGCATTTGAAGAATGCAATGTATACTTTCACAAGATTCTTCAATACAATACAGGGGTATGCAGTACAAACCAAAAGTCTTAAAAAGATAAATGCAGAAAAAGATGGAAGAGACTCAAAAAGCTATGTATGATTTTGATGAAAGCTTTTAATATCAAAAGTGAACAACAAAAGGAGAAGCTTTTTTATCTTTTAATCCTCAAAAAATTTTCAAGTCAACTCAAAATTCAAATTGCCAATCACCTTTCTTGCTTTACAAAATCCATATTGTAAAGATGGCTTTTCTCTGTTTCTTTCTCCTTCATAACTCGGGCTTTATATATGCAATTGTTGAATGCAGAATCCTTTTATTCTGTAAAACATTCTTTAACAACGCTATCTTGAAAGATCAGTGCTCAAGAAGGATCGCCCGTCATTGCCAAGTTGTCAAACAAGATAACAGGAGTTCAAGCAGAAAGAGTTGCAAAGTTAACATAAATCTGCAGAATACAGAGAATTACATTGCAACTATCTTATATATTAAAAACTGAGAGGTCACCAGGAGTATCTCCAAACTTACAAGCTTATACCCAATTTTCTCAAAACAAAAACCATATTATCCTATCTACATCACCCCCAACAATGAGAAGAAGAGATAAAAGTAGTTGTGATTAACCTAGCTAGTGTTTCCTTCCCTTCCCCAAATTATAATGCACACCTTACTGAGTTTATTTCTTTACATTACCAGAGGAACAATATTGACAGACAAAATAGTCTTTGCTTGTCGACTTGACCCCACCACAAAACGAAACTAAATAGCAGTGAAGGAAGAAAGAAACCAGAAAGGGAGATGCATTGGGATGAAGCGTCACCTAGGCCTTGGTCGAGATGTAAACGACCACACTGGACGAAGAAGCCTTTGAGCCGAAGGACTGCCTAACAATGTGGCCTGTGATCGAGTAACCATCTCGACCATTGAAGGGGTTTGATAGGCCTGGACAAGGCTTGAACCATCAGTAGAATCACCTCTTGCTGTTGCTCTCTGCCATGAGTGTGAACTCAGCCCTGACAGTATATAAGCCCTTCCCGATGCCTCATACACATGCCTGCTTGCCATCCTCTCTTGCATTTCCTTGAGCTCGGCATCAAGTGCAACACATAGCCTGTCACCAGACTTGGCCGACATGGTTTCGGACAATAGTTTTCGGCAGTTCTCGAGGATAGAAACAGCACCAGCTAAATCTCCATTTTCAGCTGATGTGCGTGCTTGTGCCATCGCCTCAGCTGCTTGAAGCCTATTTTGCTGCCTGTCCACTTCAATTGACACCTCCTCTTCTCTAGCAACTACCGGTCTCTTGATTCTAACTTCTTCACCTTCCAAAGTGACTGTTTCTTTTGTCAGAGGATCATTGTAAAAACATTTCACCTTCAACAACATTGTTTCGTTGCTCAAAGATGCAGCAGGGACGTTTATTGAAACCAGAAAGTCTCTCTCCTCATCTGCATAGAGATCTCCCACGTCAATAGATCCGGTACGTCTATCTGACACAACATGGTTGGGATAACTCCCTGCTTTCAAAGAACCAAGATGGACATTTGGGTGAAGACACTCAATATGCACCTGCAGATCCTTCACCACAACACTCAAAAGGCCTCCGATGCACTGTGCGAATGCATCCTGGATCACCCCTTCAGTCTCAATGAAGGAAAAGGTCCCTCCAGAAATCTCTGAAATCGAGTGCATGGATGACGCATCATGATCCGCGCCAAACCCAAATGCGTGAACGGGGATTTTAAAACCTGAACCATCTTCAGGGTGCATAGAAGCAGGTAGGAGTAATTGGTAATTTGGTTCATTCTGGTTGCCACCAATATTACTGACAGTATACGTGTCTTGCCCATCTGATAACAATATTATACTTGCAACTGGATTTTTTTCCCTCCGGTCTTCCATTATTTTCGCACCTTTTCTCAAACCTTCAGCGATATTTGTCCCTCCGTTGGCAACTAAAGAATTAACAGCCTGTAACGCTTGCTGCCGTCCTGCTTCAGACATCCTACGAAGTGGGAAGAGACGTCTGGCCGTTGAAGAGAAGGCTATGACGGCCAACCTATCATTGGGACCGAGATTTTGTATCACAAATCCCATAGCTCGTTTTAGCAATGCAAGTTTAGTACCTGCCATGCTTCCACTAATGTCAAGAACGGTAACAAGATCAACAGGAGCTCGAGGTGTGTGAGAGATTTGGGGGATATTATCCTCGTTTCTGCTTGGGTTCAGCCAAGAATTTGATGCAGGTGCCTTTAAATTAATCAAGACGGTGAATTTGTCAGATGTGTTCGACTGTGGGAGTGCCTGAACTTCCGTAAACGTCTTCATCTTAACTTTTCTTTGTTCATTACAATCTCCAAGGCCCTTCTTTGAAGAACTTTTCTCAGTCGAGTCGGTTTCACAATCCAGCAATTCGTCATCATTGAAGATTGCTGGCTCTGGGGCCTGATACAGTGGTGCAACATTTCCACTAGAATTTGAACGTGGAGGTGGCAATCGGCGGATTACTGTCATCAAAGCGTTGTTTTGGGGCCAATCTACAGGATTGACTCGTGCCCTTCCCTGGGGAGGATCCAGGTTCGGACCTTGCAAGGGAATCTCCTTCCACTTTGCTCTGCAAATTGGGCAAATTTGGTTGCCGTGTTTCACATTTGAAGTAATACAATGAAAATGAAAGGAATGTGAACACTCGGCAGTAAATATAGCTTGGCCATCCCCTCGTCTCATTGATGCCAAACAAATTGAGCAGGTTTTCTGAAAATAAAAATCAAAACCTTGTGAGAATATGGAATAAAACCAGTTTAAGCAACAGTACTTCAAACATTGTATAGGATGACAACAAAAAGATATTAAAGACAATTTTTGCTTTATTTTGTTAACCTTATGATATTTGAGGGGAAAAAACCATAGTAATATAAATGAAAAGAAACAACAGCAATACTTAGCTCATGAATGATCACAATTACATGCATATTGCAAACAACTACAACCACTGACAGAATCATAAATATGCACTTGAGAAGTTAAACATTGTTTCAAATAAAAGAAAAATATTAATGACCGTAGCATTGATAACACTTAATGATGACCACGACGCTAGGAAAGCAGTAACATTGACCATTCCTTGGGTAACACAGAAAAAGAAAAAGTAGAATTTAAAGGAAAGACGTTAGATTGCATGTCCCTGGCACCATTCGAGCTCTATACCTCAGGGATTTAAGGGTGTTCCATCTTCATTAGTTTTCAATCAGAAAGAAGTACACTCTTACTGGTTCACAGTTTAGCTGATAGATGATATCTCATCCTCGGTGAAATAAAAATTCAGCTATCTTATGACACACTTTTTGCTTGTCACACAAAAGGAATATCATTACTAAATTGAAGCAAAACACATACTGTTTCCAAGCAATGAGATGCAAAGATAGGCATTTAACCTCTATCTTGCAGAGATACAATGGATCCAAAATATTGAAGCAAAGATACGCATTTAACTTCCATCTTGCAGAGATAAAAATCAATACGCCATGTGAGATACAGTTTAGATATACTGTAACATACCGATCAAAATATTGATGAAATTTTTTGCACATGTGTATGAGATTAAGATGATATTTGTACAGGTTTCAACTATAATAAGTTTGAAAATAAACAATTTTTTTACTGGCCAGACTTCATATGACAAGTTACTTATGATACAACAAGGTAAGAGAAGGTAATAGTTTTCTTCCTAAAATAATTAACAGAATCCAGTGGATTTTGTAGTAACATATCTAGACCGATTTCACACTTCAACCTCACTTTCTCCTTTACAAGGAGCATGGTATGAACGTCCTGTGAAACAAAAAGTGAACAAGTAACTTTACTTTACTTTTTGTTCAGCTTATCCAATCACACTTATTACACTTTCACTACTCAAGGTACAGCAAAAACTCTATTTGAAAGTTGACAAACAAGAACAAGAATCAGATATATTTCATGCGTAGAACTAGCATTATTTTATATGCTACTGTTTTTACCGTATCAGCAATGAATCAGAGGCCACCTTCAAAATGACATATTGAAAAACAAAATAAACAAAGCTACATAAACACAAAAATGAACATGAAAGCCTTGAAGGTGCCTTCAAAGTTTCAACTTCATTATCCTCATCTCTCTAGGTGTCCAGAAAGGTACAAGAGAAAAACTCATAACGAGGAAAAAAAGAAACCAAGGAAATTTAAACAATATTGACAGAAATGAAATACGGTACTTATTTGCGTTACTAGTTGAAAAAGTAAAACAAGAAGACAGTATGGTTGTTTCCAAGTTCTAATCAGTGTCATATCTCTTCTTACGCAATTCAAATAAGTGAAACAAGCATATACATTCACTTCATCACAGCTTCCAAATCATAATGAACAAACACAGATTAACAATATCTAATTGATGTTTCTCAGCATTTTTTGATGAGGTAATAGATTTTACGCTCTTCCGATCTCAAACTTTTTACCCAACAAGATTCCTTTATTTCTCAGTTCCGGAACACATCAAGTTATCAAATCCTTAAGCAAACACAACTAACAGCATTAACCATGACCAAGAAAACGACATAAACACTTATTGAAACATATAATAATATGAAATACTGTAAGATAAATAAAAAAATAAATAAATTAAGCTCAAGAATTAAGTAATTAGACCTTAGAAGAAGATCTACTCAAGCTCTTGGAAAACTTAAGCCTGCTCGACGCTGGCGTGGGCGGAGCAGATGTCCAGTCCACTGCAGGCGATAGCAGAGCGGCGTCTGAGTGCCTGTCAGAAGACGGAGGAAAAGATCTATCCTCCTCGTCGTTATCAGCTAAAGTGTTTCTTGGTGTGTACACACACAAATTCATACCAAGTGCAAGCTTTACTTTCCTCCATTTACTACCCATCTCTAATTACACTCAAAATCCCAAATCAAGCTTTTCAACAAAATAATGCTGTTCTCTCTGTATTGAGTCTTTCTTCTAAGAGAGGAACAAACAACCCCTTTGAAGAAAATGAGTAAGATCAAAATACTGGACGTTCTTTCAAATGGGTTTTCTTAAAAACACAAAATTAGTAGGAAAGGAAATTCCTTTTTTTTCTTTTTTTTCCCCCTCTCCCTCGAGAAACAAGATTGAAGCACGAGAATCAAGATAGACAAAGCAAGTATTGTCCTTGTCCTTCAAATACAAGAAGAAGAAGTTCAGAAATTGGGTGAGGAGAAGAAGAGGGAAGCTGCTTTACTCTTCTTCTTGGCGGCCATTATAGACAGAGATAAGGAGGGGGGGATAGAGAAGGGGGTTGGATAATCTAAATGAATGGAGAGGCGTGGGCTGACCTTTTGCTGTTTGTACTGTAACTTTGTGCGTTGTTTGATGGGGCTGTGAGTTTTTGACCTTCCTTTTGTGGTTTTTTGTCTCAATTAATTTGTCAAAAATATTCCACGCTCCACAAATTTTGCTCTCGATTTCCTTTGTTTTGGTAAGGTCAAAATGTTTGGATTCAGTGTAAAAAGGAAAGTCTAGGCCATTTGAAAACAATGTTTAATGCATGAAAAAGCGTTGAAATCAAACATTAAACTTATGAGGTGTTTAAACGCACCACAATGAATGTGTGATAAAGAACAAGGCGTGGCAAAGGATCAAGTTGAATTCTCGACTATAAGATTCACTTAGGCAAGCCTCGTACAGACTTTTAGAACAAAGCCTAAAAATAAGTACAATATTTACACTATATGTCTAATTGTGTAGTATTAAATGACAAGTTTAAAGATACTAACATATTTTATTCAGCATGTTATTTAACGTGACACTAATTGTCATCACTTTAATTATCTTCATACACTCACTCACTCACTCACTCACTCACTCACTCTCTCTCTCTCTCTATACCCCTCCAAAAAAATGACAATATAATCTTGTATTTTTCACTTGGGCATGTTGATTCACAAGTCCATTTGTTTATCTATATAACATAGCAAATTCTTTCCAAATGAGTTTTACCATAGTAGACTTGATAACAAAACAGTAATTCCTTTCAAAGTATAAAGAGGATGATTGATATGTTTGCCGCATGGACTAAATAATAGCTGAAACTGTCACAGTATGTGGTGATATCATATTAACAGTGAGTAAAAGATTTGTTGTCTATTATTATAGTTAATGTAAGAGTCCAATTGATATAGAGTTATCTAAAAGAAAAATTAAGAAAATTGTTTAATTGAAATAGTTTTTTTATTATTATTAATTAGTACATTATACTATATATTAAAAAATGTAAAAATTATTAGATGGGACACAATGGAGTTGCTTTGGATGGCAAATTAGTCTTTTGTAGATATGTTTTGGGCTATTATTATAATGTCAAATGGTGTGAAGAAAGTGGATTATGGCATTATTCCTTTTTTGAAGAAAATAATAATTCCTCTCCCCCCATCATGACTTATGTAAGCAATTATTAATAATGTTGGGATAGCACCAAGGGGTCAAATGGTGGGATTTTCTTAATCATAATAATATGTATATGTATTTACCCCATGATTTCATTACTATTCCCCCCACACGTGCTCTTCTATCATCTACTTTGACATTATTAATTTTTTTTTTTTGGGAACATATCCCCCTTGACGTTTTACATGTTAGTCTACTTCATCAAATTCTTTGATTTATATTATTATTTTTCTACATTTCTTGAATCAAATAACACACACACATAGATATTAACATCTTCTTTGACATTTATATGTTTTAATTAATAACCAAAGACATGAAATTAAGCCGATTCATGTAAATAGCTAGAAGATAAAAAAAAAGGATTTTTTTTTTTGGTGAAAAACATGTAATTGGTATTTATTTGATAAAATTTTTAGTTTATATAAAGCTCTAAAAAACAAGCTCATATTTTTCAGAATACCTTTTTTTTTTTTTTTTTGAGTTCTATTTCGCTGAATTTTTATTTCCTATTGATCATAGAAAATTTTCAAAATAATATTGCGTTTGTTTCTTCCTTGAATCACATTAAAATAGATTCGTAAACACATAAAACTTTGCAAAATATAAATAAAAATTTTTGCAGCCACATTTTCAGTTAGATGACAATTGAACTTGCCCGCCCAAACTCAACGGTCCCCAGTTAGAAGGGGTTGGAAACTTCTTGCCCTGTTGGCGGGTCGTGTCGAAAAATTAAAATAAATTAAAATATTTGAAAAAATCGAAAAATAAAGAAAAACAAACGGGCACTAAACATGGCGAAATGCCAACCCGTCTTGGTTTTTAGTCGGGGCAAATTCTTCGCTAGTGCCATCTCTATTTTCGGTTTAGATTCAACAAGCAATAAAATGTACATATAACAAATTATGAAAAATAAAAGTAATAAAAACAAAAATGTCATGTAATTATAATAGAATTAAAAGTTTCATAGCGTGCCATTAACTCATGTTTTAACTATACTTAAAAGTAAGACGGAGTAAAAGACAGACAAAATTAGTAAGAACGCAAAACCCTAAATATATTACTATAATAAATTTGTTATATATTTATAAAAAATTTCAAAAATAAGGTGACAATGACTAGTAAATTAATAAATTATTATTTCGATGTAGATGAGAACGTAAATTTTGAAAAAAAAAAAAAAAAAGACAAAGAAGAAGAAGAAATTATAAGGAAAAATGAAAAAAAAAATAATTCTTGAAAGTAACTTTTTTATGTTTATTTTGTTCATTTGGTCAAACATGTTGTTAATCAATTGGCATAGAGGAGTAGGACAAAGCATTTTGGTTAAGGTGATAGCACTCAAAATTTGTCGTATTACTGTCTATTTCTTTAAGGTCATCGAATTCGGCACCTTTGGGTCAAAGTTTGGTACTCGAGGACTTTGTTTTTATGGTCCATAGATTTAAGATTTTCAAAAACATTTTTGCAACAACCAAAACTTATGTTTCAACTTCGTTTTCAAAGTGATGCTACTTGTGCTGCCTAGTTACTATACTCGTTCGCTTTGATAATGACTTTTTATCGTTATAGTACTGTCTAGTGAAGTTGAGATGCATCTCATTTATTAGACAATAAAATGTTACTTCTTATCAACACATACATATCTGCATTATTTGTTACCAACACACATTTTACTGCACAATATGAATATATGATGATTTGCATTATCTGTTCCATGTTACTTAGTTGTATTGTCATCACAAGAAATGTATTTAGGGAACCACATTTTAACTGTACTTTTCACTTGTTAACGTGTCTTTGAAACAACGTCCAACACGACGATTTTGTCCTCCTTGGGAACCACGCTCTTATGGGTGGTCTCCTCAAGATTTTGTAAATTCCCTTGAGGAAATCGCGTCTCCCAGAAATCGATCCCTATACACTGGCCTCATGTGTGTTATGGTTTTGAGGGAATCGCATCATTGTCAATCTTATATCTTTTTACTAATTGCATAATATTATGTTTCTAAACAATGGTTTTTATCCACGTATTGGTTCCTTTTGACGCCTAATAACTACACTACTAAATTGGGAATAATACATTTCTAAAATGGAAACTATTATCAATATTGGCTAAAAGTATTTTTCCCCCCTTCAATTCTTTGGCAACCCGATGGAAGTACAGATTATTAACCTATAGTTGATGTTAAAAAATAGATGGAAAAAAAGGGGAAAAATGTTAAGGACTTAAGTACATGTATGGGCTAATGTTATGGAACTTCAATGATATTTCTTTCTAATCTGTTTCGGGAAACCAAATTCTCATTTATTTGTCCCGTGGTAGATATTGGATCATTTCTCATTGTAGATCAATTTACAAAAGTACTTTTTTTTAGTTAAAAATAATACCATATTAGAAGAAAAATTAGGTTTAAAAAGAAAGAAAGAAGAAAGAAAATTGGGTTTAAAAATATCTACAAGGAATATGGTTAATAGCAGATTTTGGAGAATATATATACCTAATCAGACTCTTGAAATGATTCTCTCCAGGTCACTAAACAAGTCAATGCTTAAAGAATATACCTAGAAACATATAGTATTTCAAATCAAATTTTCAAAAGCATATTAAAAAAAAAAAAAAAAAAGAGAATCCACTAACTTTTAGTCTCAATAAATATAGATACCGATAAGTGAATTTTTTACACCATGTTGTTTGATCGAGTCCTACACAACACACTAACAAGCCACGTTTGTGGCGATCGAATATTTGTATGCTCCCAAGTTAATGTTTAAAAAAACGTTGCGATAGGTGAATTTGTGAATGGAGAATCTTGATGGAAGAATTCTGTATTCCCACTTCAAAAAGACAACCTTTTAAAAGGAAAAAAAATGCTGTGTCTTTTGAAGCTGCAAAAATAAAAGTTTATTCCTCTCTCTCATAAAAGAACATCAACTAGGAACCAAGAAAGTGACTCCTTTTCATTTTACCCCTCCTTTTGAGAGCACACATGCTTATGCCTCCCAACCCATCTTTTATTTTTCTTGAGAGAAAGAGATCATTTCAATGAGTGAAGATCCATTGAGAGAGAGAGAGAGAGAGAGAGAGAGAGAGAGAGAGAGAGAGACTCCCTTTGTTAAAGGGATTCCCTTTTAGCACCTCAAATTTGGCAGGCTTTCTAGGGCAAGTCAACCACAAAGCTATAACTTTTTTCTCCTAATTTTTAAGAAATATTCTTGCAATAAAGAATCCGATTCTTTAATCGGACACATTCGTTTCTCTTGTTATGATCATCTTAAGTTTATAATATACAGTATTAGAAAAGACTGATTCAATAGTCAGAAAATTTTGATTTTGATTCTTTTGAAAATTATATAACCATGATTTTAAACCATATACTAAAGAGGGCAAGTCAACTACAATTGTAACTTTCTACTCCTAATTTTAATCGACAGAGTTGCGCGCCATCATGTATGTCCTTCTCATTTTCCTATAACCCAAGATTTATTTAACTAATCCATTGTATCTTAACTATGATTTGATTTAGGGAACACAAAATAGAATCTTATGTGCTTAGTGCTTATATAAATTAATGAAAGACTTGTTTTCTTTAATCTATCAAGTGGAGGGATAGGGAGGATGATGATGATGATGATGCTCAAAAGATAATGCAAAAGTGTGAGGAGCTTTCTAAGATACTTTTTCTTTGATAATAATTATTTGAAGGACTTGTGTGCCATGCATATCCTTGTACAGTAACCAAGTTTTTGGTTACAACTTTCCTTAATCATGATGTCACATGTGTGCTTATCATCCAAGTCAAACCTAATCCTTGCCCCTCGAAGCATGGAGGATCCCACTTGGACGTAAATCGAGCCCAAGAGCGTGCTCGGTTGAAGTGGACACTGCATACTAATTATAACTGGTCAAACTCAATAACTACATAGACAGAATTGATGCGGGCTCAAAGAATTTAGGGTCTACTACAATCGAAGTATGGAGTCTAGTGAGCTGAGGATAATAAAATGTTAGTGTAACAAAGTAAAGATCTTAATGAAACTTGTCATGTCAATGAATCATTAATTTGGTTTTAGTGGTAGGGTTATGATCTAGCACGAGAAGGATCCTTGATGCTATTTGGTTGATTAGACATTCGTTGACAAATTTTGAATTAAGGGTTGGTTAGTTAATTATCAATAATAATTAACCTCAAAAAGATGAATTAATCGACCATATAACACTGAAAAGTAATTTGTTAATTAATTGGTTGATTAGACATTCTTTGATTTGTCTAAAATAATTTGTTATGAGAAATTTCTGATTGAGGACCACGATTCAATTGGTTGTATTGAGTGAAAACCAAAAACTGTTTACATATGGTAATTTTCCTCATTAGTTGTAAAGATACGGAACGCATGACTTGTGTTCATTAATTAGCACAACAGCCACAAACACACACACACACACACACACACTGTGTGTGTCTATGTTGTCCAACTAATAGTAAATTTGGTGCTTGCGATATCAACTTCTTTCATGAGTTACACAAGGTACAAAAAACAAATTCAAAACTCAAAATCAAAAACAAAATTATGTTTAGCAGGATTCAAATATCAGAAGGTGATATGACATAATATCAATTGTTCCTGTGAGCACATCATCACCTTTATAAATTACATCAGTAGCTGGTACTAAATCACATTATCTATCTAGTATTATAACGACGCCAAACATTAGTGATTGATTAAAATTAGCAGTCTGTTACTCCTTTTTAGAATTTGAAATTTTTAGAACTTATAGAACCCTCTTCGGATTTTTGAGTAATTAGATGCACGACTAAAAAGTGTAAGTGACGTGGTTAGAACAAATACTGCAGTGATTAGAAGCTCATGTTTGACCCGAAGTAAACGTGGAAAATCGGCTTAGTGAGCCTAGCTTGGCTAGTTGAGTAGTGTTCATGCTCGGCTCGTGAGCCCAAGCCAAAACTCAGGGAGCCAAGTTCGCCCGCTGAGTTGAAAATGTCTTGAGCTTGGGCTTGTGTTTTTGCAAGGCGAGCATGATGAGTCAGCTGTGAGCTTATAGTTTTGATGAACCGCTCGACAGTGGCTTGTTGGTGTTCTCGCTCGTTCAAGAGGTGAGTCAAGCCAAGCCAACTCGCCAATTTGAACGAGTGTTCGCCCTCACATTCACACTCACCTTTCAACAAGCTAAGCCAAGAAAAGCTTGGCAAGCCATGTTGAATTCGAATTATACCTACCCCTTCCCCATTTCTCCTCCCCTCCCTAATCTCCCCTTTACAAAATATAAGGGACAACAATAGTAGCTTCAATGACGACACTAAAAATGTAATATGAGAAGTGCAACCTCAACAATTTACAAAAGTATACTTTGTTACATAAATAAATTAATAAAATGTGGCATTTTTAGAGCATCTCCAATGGGAGGCGGATTAGAGGAGAGATAGAGAGAAAACGATTATTTTAATTAAAAATATATAGAAGAAGTGTAGGAAAAAAATAGCAGAAAAAGTAAAAAAAGAGGGAGATTGAGAGCAAAAATAATGATAAAATGGTGTTGAATGATGTGTAGATGGATGTAGGAATGTAAAAATGGTGTGAGAAATGATGTTTAAAAAGTTATTATGCAAAAATGATAAAAAAGTTCAGCAAAAATAAAAAAAATGGAAAAAGAAAAATAAAAATTAAAAGAAAAAGAGAAACACACAGGACCACCTAGTATTTTGGAGTCTCTCTCTTCCATAGAAATTTAGGGATAATTTCATAAAAGGTCATCAACCTTTGAGTTAAGAATCAACTGAGTCTCCAACCTTTTTTCACTCTCTTGTGTCCCTAGTCTTTCAGAAACTCGTACGATAAGTCATTTTTGCCGTTATTCCGTCAATTTTTCCAAAAAATAAACGTTATACCATTAGCTTTTTAATTTTAAAAACAAAAATATTTAAATATACTAAAAAAATAAAAAAATAAAAAAAACCCAGCCCACCCTCCCAAGAATTGCCGCCGGAAACGGCAGATCAAAAATTTTTTTGGTGGGGTGGGAGGGCAGCCCGTTTCCAGTAACAAATGGAGGGATTCACCCGCCCGCAATCTTGTCCCCCCCCCAATTTTGGCTGCCAGAAATGGTAGCGAACGGAGGCAAAATGCTGTCATTTCTAGTAGCAAATGAAAGATTCACCAATCTCTCTCCCCCCTCCCCCCAAAAAAAAGTTGCCGTAAACGACAACATAATGCTATCGTTTCCGGTAGCAAAAAGACGAAGGGGAATTCCCACTCTGGAGGGATTCACCCCCCCTTTTTGCTGCCAAAAATGGCAGTAGTCTACTGCAATTTTGGCAGCATTTTGGGAAATGGGGGTGAATCCCCCCCTCTTTGCTGCCGCTGGCTACAAAGGAGGTTCACCCCTCCCCATTTTGGCCGCTGAATGCTTTGCTGCCGTTTCTGACAGTAATTCTTGGGTGGGTAGGAAGAACTAGAATCCTCTCAACTTAGAATAAAAATATTTCAATATAACTAAATCAAACGGATAAAGCACATTCTTTTAAAAATGTATCTGGTTCCATCTTTCTTTCTTTAGTTAAACCGCCTTTTTCTAAAACGGATTTTAGGAATTCAGGTTTTACACTATTTAGAATAACTCTTTCATATCGAGAAATTTTTTCTAATGGCATTCGATCACAGAATCCATTGACAACAGCATAAATGACTTGACTAGAATTTGTTTTTCAATTGGCAATGGTGCATATTGTGGTTGTTTCAGTACTTCTGTCAGTCTTGCACCTCTATTAAATAATGCCCGAGTCGCAGCATCAAAGTCTGACCCAAATTGAGCAAAGGCGGCCACTTCTCGATACTGTGCCAATTCCAGTTTTGAACTACTGCATACTTGTTTCATAACTTTCAACTGAACAGCAGACCTAAATTGACTGACAGATAAGCCGACGTTAATAGTAGGTCTAATTCCATGATAAAAAAGCTCTGTTACCGAACAGATCTGTCCATCAGTAACGGAGATCACATTGGTGGGAATATAGGCCGATACATCTCGAGCATGTGTTTCAATGACGAGTAAGGCGATGGGTGAGTTTTTTTCTTTTTTTTTAATTTTTTTATTATTTTTAGATATTTTGTTTTTAAAATTAAAAAACGAAGGGTATAAAGTTTTTTTTTAAAAAAACTTGACAGAATAGTGGCAAAAAGGACCTATTGTGCGAATTTATGAAAGGCTGGGAACACAATAGAGCGAAAAAAGGTTTGGAACCTAACTGGTTATTAACTCAAAAAGTGGGGACATTTTGTGAAATTAACCCAGAAATTCAACACAAAGTTTAGGTTTTTGTAGTCTACGTACATTTGTTTGGGCTATCATTCAATAATTCGTATCATTCAATCTATGAATTCGTTTGTTTAACTTATAGAGCCCATAAATTATTGAATAAAAGTTTCATTTTTCGCAGTAAATTATCTAATTTCACTTCTTTTTTTAGCATTCTGTCTGATTCCACTTTTAAGTTTGCATTCCATTTCTAATCGTTCAAGAAAAATTGTATGTTCATTTCAAAAATTTGTTGGCCCAATTCGGACTTGATCACCTTAGTGAAAGGAGTACCTTTTTTTTTTCTTTTTTTTCCTTTTTTTAATACAAGGGTAGATACGAGAGATGAGGAAAATTAGAGAGGGGTGAGTGTGATTCAAAGTTTGAACTCAAGGTTTCTACTTAAAACGCGAGTATCTAACCATTGCAACCGAATTTGAACTACCAGTGAAAAAAGCACTTGAATCTATACAGACAGACTCAATATCATATTATTATGGGTTAATTTCACAAATCGTCCCTAACCTTTGAATTTAATCTCAATTTCGTCCCCAACCTTTGTTTTCACACCCCACAGCCCTCAACCTTTGAAAAATACACACAAATCGTCCATATTTCAACTATTTGGCAAAATTTTTAGCAAAATGATGATTATACTCCCTTAAACATTTTAAATTTTTTTAAAAGGTTTAAAAATAATGAAAAACCAAAAAACTAACCCACCCCATCCCCACCCCTACCCCAACCCCACGTCCCCCTCCTCTCCGGCCGCAATGCTAGCTACCCGTCACCAGAATGGTCTATTCCGGCAGCCAACCCCCCATTTTGTTGCCGGGAATGGCAACAAAATGGAGGGGATTCACCCTCATCTGTGCTGTTGTCGGAAATGGCAGTGAAATTGCTGCCATTTTCACAGCATTTAACTCAGAAATGGGAGATGAATCCCCCATTTCGCTGTCAGAAATGGAGGGTGAATCCCACATTTTGCTGTTGTTTTCTGGCCGCACAAATGAGGGGTAAATCCTGTCACGCCCCCGCTAACTTTACAATAATTTCCGAATATCTTATGGAAATTTACAAATTCTGTAGCGGAAGCTTTTTTTCAAATAACGGGGACGGGACGTGCGGAACAATTCAATATATCTTATCTTACAGAGTTTAATAGACAAAGATAATTTTATAAGTTAACAAATCGTCAATCTCTTAAAGAAACATTTAAGCTAGGTTTTCAAAAATATATAGAACACAAGAAGTTGTATTGATAGATATATTTCATTGATTACCAAGGTGTGCCCAAATCATTAAAAAAATTTTACAATGAAAAGTAGTATTCAAATAAATATAAAGATTATATCTCTCTACTGTCTTATATGTTATAAGATGTAAAACATATATATTATAGAGGTGTGTGTAAAAGTAATAAATTCGTGATAGTTTCAAGAACAGGTTTATACCACATGCACAACTCTACTCCCATTCGCGAGCACGATCCAACATCCAGCTTGCCCTGCTTTTCAATTGTTATGACTCCACTTATCTACAAAAATTGTAAAAAGTGGGGAATTAGTACAACGTACTCAGTGAATAATACAATCCATTGATTCACCTTTCGTTTATAAAACTCATTTCCAAGAAAAACCATTGCATGTACAAAGATTTTCAATGCACAAAAGGGCCTTATCACTAGTTAAATTACTACCCGTGGTGCGCACCAGATTCATATCAATTCAATTAAGTGGATCTACAATGAACCCCGGTAGACCTATACCGAGATTCCAATTCAAAACAAACACCACACTAATCTTCCCTATTCCGGGAACATTGAATATGTTATAGTGTAGGAAACAATTCAGAATGGCTAAGGCCATACAATCACAAAGCAATTCAAAACGAGTAGAGCATTAACTAACGATACAAATGCAATAAACCAATCTTTCTTTCAATAATAATGCATTTAAATCCATGTTTGTGTCATCAAAATCATCAATCAAATACACACTTATCTTATCAAAACTTTATGCATGTAGAAAAGGAATCAAAGTATTAGGTTACCCACCTCAAATATTCTTCGAATAATCCACGTGAAGATGTATCCTTAAAGCCTTGATATTCCTCAATTAAAGCTATCTTTCAAGCTATAATCCTTCAATATATGGTAAGTGACTCTTTTCAAAGGACAAATAGGTATTTTGGCGGGTTTTTATCGGTTTTCTCCTTCCCTAGGCTATTTTGGACGAATTTTGGGGTTTGGGAGAGAAAAGAGAAATGGTTTGGGAGTTCTTAGAAAACAATGAAACCCTTAGCCCCTATATATAATAGTTAGGATTTAGCTAATTTTAATAACTTTTGAGTTTCGCCAATTATATCGTGACAAGTGGCGCCAATCATATCATGACAAGTGGCGCAAATCACCTCATGCCAAGTAGCGCAATGTGGCGCCGCACACTTGTCGGGAAATTGCCCAAGAAGTCCTTCCCCTTGCATTATCTCTCAATCAAGTCCACGCTCTTTAGTTCATGTCAATTAAGTCACTACACTTTAGTTTATGTTAATTATCAATCAAATTCTTTCTTTAGAGTCAATTCAATAACAATCTTTAAGCAATCTTACAATAATATTCAAGTAATTCTTTCAAAATAACAATTTCGTTGCTTACCTTAATTTGTAGAAATTTTCGGGATGTTACAAATCCCCCACCCATTTCGCTACCATTCCTAGCAGCGAAATAAGGGGATTCACCCCCATTTCTGAGTTAAATGCTGTCGGAAATGGGGGATTGTATGGCCTTAGCCATTCTGCCATAAAAGGTTTAAAAATAATGAAAAACCCAAAAACTGACCCACCCATACCCCAAGCCCACGTCCCCCTCCTCTCCGGCCGCAATGCTAGTTACCGACCATTCAGGCTGCCAAAAAGGGGGAGTGAATCCCCCCATTTTGTTGCCGGGAATGGCAGCAAAATAGAGGAGATTCACCCCCCATCTGTGCTGTTGCAGGAAATGGCAGCGAAATTGCAGCCATTTCTGCAGCATTTAACTCAGAAATAGGAGATGAATCCTCCCATTTCGTTGTCAAAAATGGGGGGTGAATCCCACATTTTGCTGTTGTTTTCTGGCAGCACAAATGGGGGGTAAATCCCCCACCCATTTCACTGCCATTTCCGGCAGCGAAAGGGGGGATTCACCTCCCATTTCTGAGTTAAATGCTGTTGGAAATGGCAGCGATTCGCTGCCATTTCCGACAGCATTTGTGCTGCCAGAAAACCATGCTGTCATTTTTTGGTAGCATAAATGGGGGGATTCACCCCTATTTCTGAGTCAAATGCTACCGGAAATGGTAGTAATTTCGCTGCCATTTATGGCAGCACAAATGGGGGGATTCACCCCACATTTCTGAGTTAAATGCTGCCGGAAATGGCATACACGACGCTCTTCCGATCTCGATGCCATTTCCGGCAGCATTCTGGCAGCACAGATGGGGGTGAATCCCCCCTTTTTGCGACCATTCCAGACAGCAAAGTGGTGGGGCCGTCGGAATGAACCATTCTTGTGATCGGCAGCCGGCATTATAGCAGGAGGGGAGGGGGACGTAGGGTGGGGTCGGATTTTTAGTTTTTTATTATTTTTAAACCTTTTAAGAAAAAATATAAAATGTTTATGGGGGTATAATCCTCATTTTGTTAAAAATTTTGTAAACAGTAAAAATATAGACGATTTGTGTGTATTTTTCAAAGGTTAGGGGCTGTGAGGTGTGAAAACAAAGGTTGAAGACGAAATCGAAACTAAACTTAAAGGTTGGGGACGATTTGCGAAATTAACCCTATTATTATACATACACAAAATTTTTAGGAATGATAAAATATCTGATCTGCAATGAATTTGTGAGCTATTTTTCTAATTTACAGAAGGATGGTATAAGTCGATGCAAAAAATGTGATCCACAATAGATCACAAGTTAGTCGAGGATTGGGACTGATATGTCGCGCAAAGGTTTTGAAAAAATAATTTAATTTAATAAAATAAAATAAAGGGTAGATTTCAAAAAAGGTCCCTAATCTTTGCAAAATATAGAAATTTTGCCCTTAATTGTTTTCGTCAACCTCTAGAGCCCTAAACCTTTCAAAAGTTTTCACAAAAGGTTTCTATGGACTGATGATAAAATTTATCCCAAAATAAATGGAAAAACAGAAATAATTACCTACTCACATTCGACACGGTAAAAAAGGCCACCTCCAATGTTATTTACATACGGCTGCACCCGACACTAAAAATGAATTGGCTTGAAATTGCGTTTTAAATTTTTTTTTTATCTACAACTGGCCAAAAAAAAAAAATCATAAATACATTTGTCGATCGCTTCTCGGATCGATGCGACGATAAAATTTGCTTTGCAATCTGCCCAGCCTTGCAACGGGCAAATCATGGGGCAATTCATTTTTGCGGAGTAGCAACAATTTTAGTTTGTATAATCTATTTTCATTCTAGAACGATAAGCATTAAAAGTTTGTATCATTTATTTTGTTCTACAACGATAATGTTCTTGTTTTTTTTGTCTTGGTTGTCTCATCTTTTGTTCTACATATATGATCATATGAGTAAAATGCGTAATTTACCAGACCGATGGCATATGTCAGATATTCGAGAGCTCTTTTTTACACCGTTTTCCATCTCAACTCCACATGTATCACTCCATTCTTTGAATCTATCAGATGATACTTTTGATTGATTCGTTCATTGCGCACAACGTCCCCAAGATCAATGTCCACATGTCCTAAAGATTCCTGCATAATGCAAGTGATCAAGATTATTTTTACTTGAGCTATCACACTTTTTTTTTTTTTTGGGTGGTGGGATATATAAAAGTTTGACTTATTGACCATCTTTTTAGCCGAACATTTGAGTTAAAAGTACTCTTGAATACCTTTGACTTGAAACCAATGACTGAACCTTTGCTCATAACCTTTATATGAATTTTATCCTGCAAAGGAGGTTCTTCAAGCATGAACTGCAATTCTTCGTTCCACATTGGATTGCGGGTTCTCCTTATCATCTGTAGATGACAAGTCATATATAGTTTTAGTACCAGAAATCAACACATAAAACTACTTTTGGTATATCTCCATTTGAAAATGTGGTGTCTATTCTCACCTTTGATTTCTTTGTTTCTCCTCGAAAAGTTACCTCTATATATGGATTGTTGTGACGCAATCCTTCGACATCTTGAGCCCCCAGAACTGTGATTAGAAGTAAACCTGCTCCCTCTGGGCTTAAACTGCTGGATGCCCCGTTCAGTTCACTATCATTCCGAGTAAACCCATCAAGACAGCCATTGGAATTCTTGAGCTCGTCTCTGAAAGGAGCATACGTAAGCTCCACTGTAATCTGCCCTCTTTGCTTTTTGTTCTGAGGATAACTAATACTTGTTGTGTTCTTAAGCAAGTCAAGTGTGAATTCTTGAGTCTTATTGGGAGTTAGCAGTTTCAGAGGAACTAACTGAGTCCCCAGCCGGTCATGTGCCCCGACCTATATGAATAGATTTCGAATTCGAATCAAATTTATGTTATTAAGCAATGCTAACAGATAAGATTAATGGAGAAACCTTGTCCCAATCGAAGACTTCTATCTGAAGAACTTGAGTTTGAGGTTCCTTGACAGAAAGCTTAAACTCCTCATTCCACTCCGGATTAAGTGTCCTTTTCTTGATCGTGGTTTTCTTAACCGGCAGCTTCTCTCCACCGAGCCTTAGTTTAACATATGGATCGGACAATCCAAGTAAATCCTTCTTCTGAAGTTTCATTGCTCGTACAACTTTAACACGCAATATCCCAATGGGCTTCTTTATGGACACTCTGGTGAAATTAGTCACAAGGATAACAGAACAATAAATCTCAGTTTTAGAAGTTGAACAAGTTCATGACATGAAAGAAGCCACTTACAAGGAAGCATCGAGCACTGGTATTTCAAGAGACTTTGGCCAAAGGTAAAGCTTTGCTACTTCCTTTTTGATAGTCTCCTGCCATTATACAACAGCTTATGAAACAAAGGTGAAAGTCTCTCTCACTCGAGCCTTAGGAAAACCGATGCCCTACCTGAACATATTGGTAGAAGCCGGGAATGGACATAATGTCCCCTCCTAACACTTTTATTCCAAAGTCTAAATGTGGCTGAACATATAAAACAATGATTTAACAGAAATCATAAGTTCCTCTGATTAACAAAAGAATAGGAGATTCAAAGGAAGATACAATATCTGAAAACTTTGGCTTACCTTCTCTAGCAAAGATACCACTATATTTGCAAAACATGGAATAGTAGGCACGAGGGGTTTCAAAGTTATACGTGGCGTGGCAAACACTTGCAAGTCCACCAACTGAGAATGCAGAATGTAAATCATTCAAAGCAACATAAATTTTCGCGTGGAAATTGAATAAACACATTATCCTCTCAAGAAATACTTCTTTGAGCTTTCACAAACCTGAACTGAGACTCGAACTGATGATATCGTTATAGTCACAATAATATTTGGATTTCCAGCCCATTTGAATGCCGGTTCCATTACTAGCTCCCTCTCATTTGTCTCAAAAACTTTGAGACCTGTCAAGAAACATCCTAAGTCAAAACCAAATTATTTGTGCAAAATATATTTTAGATTTAAGACTTACAATGAAAAATGTTGTTATTATTGCATTTGGTTTTTCCCTCTCATCGTTAGCTTATGTACATGTGTCCCATGGGGTTTTCTATCACATTCTCAGGATACTCCTATACCTAACTAAATCCACAAACTTGTGAAATGAAAGCAAAGAGAGAAAGCGAAAATGAAGATACCTTAGGAAGCAGCTGGTGAAGAGTTAAATGGCAAATATAACACATTTGCTAGTATTAGCAGAAGAAAATGATAAAGGAACTCACCATGAATTATTGGTGGAAGAATCCCAAGACGTGTGCTCTTCCGATCTCGATTGATTCAATCTTAAATTTCCCTACATACTCTTCAAATATAGGTTCGGCTGTGCTTCTAATAATGGTATGACTAGCCTGTATATCACGCGTTAAACAAAATACAACTACTCGGCCAAATATCTAAGATCTCTTGTGGCTAATGGAAATACCTTGTCAATGGAAGGCCACATATGTAAGATAAATTTGTTTAACCAATCAACCTGCACATCCGATCTCGAATAATGAATAGGCTAGACAAAGAAATTTTTGACAGAAAAAGTTGCAAATTGCCATACTCACTCTATCGTAATCCGGTCTCTTTACCCACCAAGGGATATCGGGCATTAGGTCTTCTAATGAGATCGTCTCAACCTCAGAAACTGGCCTGGCAACCGGATCCTGAAATCAAATTTTCAGGAACACAATGAGAACATGCATATGTTTTCTGAGCTAGCATTCGATGATTTCTCTTCAGAAAGTGTGCCACACATTCAACAAGATAAACATTTTCAAATGCACAAGAGCGAAAAAGAAAGCAACTTTGACACTGAATATGGAGTTCCTATACCTTAATCTCTTATAGTTCGATAACAACAGTAAACAAAATAAAGAAATTAGATCCAAACACAAACTTATAATGGTTCACCCTCAATGTGAGAGCTGCATAAACTCCAAAGTGGATCAGAAGAGGCTATTCTACGTCCCGCATTCACTCCCAAGTATCAAGAATCACAGTATTGACTAATAAAAGGTCAATCTGGTTAAAAAATCCGACATCACGTCCATATCAAATTTTCCTTCTCAGGAATTGAATAGAAATCATAATCCAAGTAATGATCAACCCATTAGTGAAAACAACACGGAACCGGATTCAAAAGAATCAAACAGTGCTTGGTTGAAATGTAACCAATCCACAAGAACAGATTACCATATAGCATCAAAATCAAATCAAAGAACATTTATCAGACCAGAACGAACTTAAAGACTATATTACGATTCCCACATGCAATACACTGTATCACAGTAAAAATAAAAAATTCAGGGAATTATTATGGAGGGGGGAGGGGAGGGCGCGATTCTTCATTTATAAAATTAAATTTATTAAAAAAAAAAAAGGACTGTGAAGAAGTCGAGAGAAAAACAGTTACCTGAACATCTTTGTCTTCAGAATAAATGAAGAAGTAGAATCCAATCAAAACACCAATTGGGAACCCAATTCCAAAGCCAAAGATTCCCAAGAAACTGCTTAGAAATCCCATCTGTTTTTGGCCCTCAACTCCAAGAAGAACAAGTTGGCGCCGGTGGGTTTTGTGTAAGAAGGGGGAAAATGGTAACAATAGATGAATCAGAGAGAATGCAGTACTGGAAAAAGGAAACGGGAAGTGAATGATTCTGTATACGCGATAGAACCTAAAGGAGGAGACTTGTATTTTCCGATAATAAAACCGAAGAGACTCGGAAGAAACCGCCAAATGGAAGTAGCATTTCTCCTTTTAAAAAAGATATTAGGCTGATTAGCGCAAAACGACCCAATTTTTGGACGTTATTGTGCAAACGGTCCTTACATTTGTATTTTTGGCAGTTTCACCCTTATTTACATATTCTTTTGCAGATTTTATTCTTGACATACATTTATTTTACTTTTAAGGAAATTGTTATTTGTAAAGACATTTTTGCAAAATCTTTTACAAAATAGGCTAATTGTGTCATCTTACCCCGTATATCGTATGATTACAAAAAAATAATTTAAAGGTCAAATGAGAAATTTATTCGATTTTACAAAAAAAAAAAAAAAAAAGTTTGCCTACAAATAGTATGAATCTTATTTTAAATTTCTCCGTTTATAGTAGAGTAATTTTGTACTCACAATTCAAATATATTTTTTAAAAGAAGTACCAAAATAATTAGCGTATTGAATAAAATGTTATTTTAATTGTTTTGTCAATAACGCTAATTGTTTCAATTTTTCTTCAAACATTTTAATTTACTTTGAAACCGTATTTGCAGCTCTTTTTCATTTTATATTCTAAATGGACGTAAATACCGTTCCAAAAATTGAAAAAAGAAAAGTTTAAGACAAATGAATTCATAGGATGAAATGTGCAAAAAATATAAAGTTAAGGATCAAAGTGCCAGCAAAAATAAATAGAAGTAGGGACTAGTTGCAAAATGATATCCAAAAGCTGGGATCTTTTGCGTCAATTACCCTTTAAATATACAACCTCGTACTCTCTTGTTTCCTTTTCCCTAGTTCTCTTACAAAAATACTCGTTTGGACCCTTTTTTCTTCTTATTTTTATTGCCAAAGTTGTCCCACGGATGGATGCTCCCAACATGCAATTAATAACAGATAAAATAAAATTAGCAATTCATTTCGATTAAAAAAATGGAAAAAATATATATAAGTGCTGTTTTTCAAAGAGTTTTACTCCTCCTATTTAACACCATTGATACTTAGTACCATATCAAAGTGACATTAAATGTTAAGTTGAATTAAGTGCGTCTTTTATTCATATATTAAATTGCACTTCAGTTACATTTGGAAGCACATACAATACAAGTATGAATTAGCATTTAGTGAAGACTAGTAAGAAATGCTTGCGATGCACGTGGTATTTAAATTGTATTTCAACACAAATTTTAGTTTCAAATACTCAAATAATTGTCTTCTATAAATGTATTGGTGGAATGGCAAGTACTTGTTTCTCAATCTTGGAAGCTAATCTTCTTTAATGCCTACAAATACATAAATTTTGAGATAAAGTTATGCATGATAATATAGTAAAATTTTTGCTTATGATACCGGGCATGGAATAACTGCGGGGATATCTTTGGACAACTCTATCCTCATTCATTTTAGTCTGATGTCATATTAATTTGCTGTTGTCATATATTAAAGTAAAATAATCAACACATGACAAGTATATTTTAATGATTTGTTACAGTTTTCTATAATTTATAGTATCAATAAATATTTAAAAATGACATTTTTAAATCATTAGAAAAAAATAGAAATATATCAATGAGAAATAAAGTTAATGAATACATATGATCTAAAACTTTAGGTGAGTATTATAAGTTTCAAGTGTTTTTATTTATTTATTTATTTTTATGAGATCGGAAGAGCACACGTCTATAAATAAGAAAAAGAATGGAACATCTGAACTACTAATTTTTTGTAATAATAAAAAAGTAACGTGATCCAATTCGATTGTTAGTGAAATTGAGTATCAAAATATTGATACAAAATGTGCACAATCGAGGAGATATATGATGTATCAAACTAACATATCATTATTTATTTAGAT